>LPNX011225302.1:1299-43114 GCA_001517045.1 Pseudotsuga menziesii
CATTGTATATGTATAATGTTGTACCTAACAACTATCCCAATTTTGACGAATTTATAGTTATTATTTGGTTCGACATCAATACATTTCTTATAATTTATTTTATTTTAATTTAATATTGTGATTTCCTTCCAATCATGCTATATTATTATATGTTATTTAACAATAAAAATATTTAATATGATACTTTGTTCACTTCAAATATAGATAGAGATCTTCTTGTAATAAAACATGCAATTATGTGTGCAACTTAACTTCATTAATCCTACATTTTATATCTTCATGAATATTTTTTCTCACAATTCAACAAATTACAGATTTTCATATACTCCTCCTAATTTATGGCATACCGAACTAGTTATAAATGATGCAACATTTCATTTTTTATGATTGTATATTAAAAACACGAGTAAATAAAATTTGTGATCAATAAAAACATTCTTTCTAGGATTAGTTTTTCCAATTTTAATGGAATATTTCTTTAATGCATAATTTTTACAAATTAAATGAAATAAATAAAATGTTTACAAAAAAATTCAATGTCATAGAAGTCCTTGTAATAGAATTTTTCTAGATTTTTTGAAATATGTGTTACTGATCAAATTTGAAGGGTGGATCTTAATTTCAATTGGAAGGGCATTTATTCTTTCAGCCCTTCAGAGATGAAGGGAAACATAAATAATTGTCCTTTAATTGACAAGTATAAATTATGGCAAACTTTTTCACCAAAAACAATGCAAAAAACAAATATTGTTTTTCAGCGCTTGTTGTGAAAGCATACATGTATGTGATGGAGGGGCCTATGTCAACTGAATCCTTGCAACTCAGTGTATTTATAAGTCTCAACACTCCTTTTAAATTGAACCAGAATACCAAAATAAGTGTATTAATGGCTAGATTTGAGAAAGTTATAGGTGTGTGTAATTAAGTGCTTGGGGCTCTAAAATTTGTTGTGTTTTGTACCAGTCCACTGTTCACTGAATCGATAGTCATCAGTAGGAATTTAAATTATTTAATGAAAACAATTAATGTGTATAACATCTATTCCTTAAACATTTTCCATGCTGATGCAGGCCACTACCCTCTTTATTGTCTTACCAAAAGGCATGATAACGAGGAAGAAGACCTAAAATTATGGACTTCACCTTCAAAGAATGCCTTGCAATCGCATTGGTAAGGACTCATGATAAGAAGATGAGAACCATCCAACATGTCAAATCTTAGTTGATACTCTTAATTAAATACTTATAAGATAAATTTAATATAAGACTTATAGTTGTATCTTACTCTTTGAGTCACGCTTTTGATATTTTATGGTTGTCTTTGCCATTTGGGCCTTGACCCAATTCGTATTATAAGGTGAGGATGTGCATGCATAATAATCCTTATGAGGATTTAAAGAGAAGAGGATGTAAAGATAAGAGAAATTTATATGGATGGATAATATCAAAAGTTGCACTTCTTTTGAAATGTTGATATAAATTACGCTGGAAGGGTAAAATTCAAATTTTAAATTTTTTTTGAAGGACAATTTTAACTTTACACTTCTGGAAAGGGCTAGAACCCTTTGGAAGGGTAAAATTCAAATTTTAAATTTTTTTTGAAGGACAATTTTAACTTTACACTTCTGGAAAGGGCTAGAACCCTTTGGAAGGGTAAAATTCAAATTTTAAATTTTTTTTGAAGGACAATTTTAACTTTACACTTCTGGAAAGGGCTAGAACCCTTTGGAAGGGTAAAATTCAAATTTTAAATTTTTTTTGAAGGACAATTTTAACTTTACACTTCTGGAAAGGGCTAGAACCCTTTGGAAGGCCTGTGAAGGATGTAATATATAATCTATTTGGTATTTGCTGCTTTTGGAAACTTGCTTTTGATCAAATATTTTTCATTCTCAAGCATTGAATATCTAAAGAGAATCACCCAAAATAACCCTTATTTGTTCTCAAGTTTCTAATATCTGTATATTGACAAATACATTGCTCTCAATAAATATGGAGATCTATTCAATGCGAAGCTAGTAGGAGCAATCTCTAAGTTGGGTAAGAGAGATCCTCACATTGCAAGGTCATTGTTGTACGGTGTACCCTATGGACTTGATAAGCTCATTATTAAGTTGAAAAAGAGTGCTCAATATTAAGTGAACCAATGAGAAGGCTCTCACATACCAACATGAATCAACAGCAAAATATGTATATTTAAGAATACGAGAGTGTGCACTGCCCATGCTTATCCATCTAACTTTGTGTATGGCTGTCACAACATGAAATATCATTGAAGAAATCAACAAGGATGTGCCAAATACAATAAAAACAATATTTTAAGGCACCCATTTTGAATATGTTTCAATAACATCGTGACAGTCACTTTCTTCATCATATTTTAGCTTACTTAGCCACATGTATAGTGCTCAAATTTCACTCATACAAAGATAAATATAAATAATATTTAAAAACATATGTAGTAACCAAATTTGGCTGAATCAAGCAAAACAATTCAAAAATTTGGTTCATTAGAAATATTTTTGGGTTTGATTCGATTCGGTTCCTCTGCCAAGTGTGCATCGATCCCGCTACTCTATCACTCGATCCAGGTTTCTTTCCCGGCAGTAGAGCCAGGTAGGCGTAGATGTCAATCAAGTATTCCCATGTCCACTGTCAATGCCAGTTTTTTATGCACTTGAAAACAGGTTTTGACTCACTAGATGCCGGGACTCCATGCTGGTAGTTGATGCCAGGTTCGATCCAAAATAGGCTATGGTACATCCAAATCCCAAAGGCCAAACTTGCAACGGTCACATCTTTTAAATGGGTTCATGTGGGTTTAATATCACCAGATCTCACTGGGTCTGGGTCTTTTGAGTGAGTGCATGCAATTCCGACAATGTATATAGTGCAGAAACAACCCTTCTAAAAACTCGGAGTGTAGTTGCTCTTTTCAAGACACCTTTCTAAAATTCTAGACATTCCATTTTCTTTTATCAACCTCTCTATTTTCTTCTATCATCTTGTCTTGGATGACTTAAATGTTATTGAATTTATACATCTTGTCTTGGATGACTTAAATGTTATTGAATTTAAACTTATAAAGATAAATTTGATGATTGGAAAGGTAGCTAGAAACCCATTAATATTTCTCCAATACTTCTCCATATTTATAAATGGTAAAAATTATACACTTTCACTCTCTCATAGAAACCTAACCCCAAAAAACTCAATCACATGACCTCCCCAAACCCTCCTCAAACCAAAAAAATATGCCCACATCTTACCAATTAAATTAACCATTAAAACTTCTCAAAAAAAATAACCATACTGGCTTTCCAAGTCAACCTAAACGCTATTGTTTAGTGTCACATAGAACCCGAGAGTAATTCTATCTGCAAATTACAGCGGAAACCTAACAATAGATTCGGAAATGTAACCTTTGAAAACGAACTCTACGATTACATTAATCAAGTCAATACAATCTGAATATTTTATCTTATTTTAGACTGTAAATTTGGATTAATTAACATCTCTATATCCCTATTAATATCACACAGATTTCAATGCCATTATTCATTATTAGCCTTTCAGCAAGATTCTGATCATGGCGTCCAAGTTAATCACCTCATTCTTCTTCTCCAAGTATTCTCTGTAATAATGTGTGCAGAGGATGATGGAATAGCCATTACGCTTCACAGAAATAAAGAATCTGGTCTGCAGGCAGGACTTGTGAAGTTGAGCTGCTGAAGTTGAAGGTAGCTGAACTGGTATGGATCTCTGTTACAATGTCTTTGGTGTAGAAAACATTGTGGTGCCTGAGATTGCATTCCATTTCAAGGGTGGCTCAGACATGGTGCTGCCCATTGGCAACTATTTCAGTTTTTTTGGTGGGACTCTTGATTCTATCTGTTTGACAATGATTAGCTCCAAAGGTCTTTCCGAGGTTGATAATGGACCCGCTGTGATCTTGGGAAACGATCTGCAGCAGAATTTTTATATATTGTATGACAGAGAGAAGAATCGTTTAGGTTTCACTCACCAGACCTGCAGTACTACGTTTGGTTGATCCTCTGTCTAATCAGTCATCTTTCATAGTTTACCACAATGTCCGATGTTTTTTTAATAAAATATTTCATGAAGATCATGTTCAAGTTTTTACATATTGAAGATCATGTTCAGACTTTTACCTGTTAGTCATATTCTACAGTGCAGTATTCAATGGTATAATGTTATGGTTATGAAGATGTTGAATAAATAGTTGAATTGATTTAAGGATCAAATCTAATTGTTCACATTTCCACATATTATTTAATGTTAAAGGTATAAAAATATATTATTTAATGTTAAAGTTTTAGTCATATGACCAGTTATATAAGTCATTAAATTGATCTAATTATTAAATCTAATAACTCATATTTCAAGGAGACAAAAATAATTTACATCTCAATAAAATCGGATTTCTTTTGTTGCTTATAGAGCCAGGTTAAGATAGATCTAAGTTTGTAAAATTCAACAATAAAAAAACATTTTTAATATAAATACAAATGTTAAAGTAAAACTATATACACTATAATTGAAAATTATTTATTAAAATTTTAATATAAATTCGGTATTATGTATAACTAAATACAAAATATCCAAATAAAATTGCATGAATTGAAATAAAATCCTATTAATTTAGAAAATTACACCTCTGAAGCTTCTTCGTGTTATAACGTCCAATTTAATTTCAGCACTATCTAAACTCATAAAACTCATATATGATTGGAGTGTATTTATAATTATAATACTTGACTAATTCAATCTATTTTACATTTGATTCAGAATTTGGAGTGCCTAAATTAGTTACATTTTCATTTAGGTCATACTATTTGTTTTTATGTATCTCCAAGCCTTCAAATTACCTTAAAATTGTTTTAACTTTTTAAACTTTGAACATAAAATCTCTTTATTTTCACATTTGACACACTTTCCTCTGCCATCTAGTGCACAAGTCTTAGACCTCCATCTCAATATTTGAAGTTCAACTTCTCATTCTTCTGCCAATATATATGAGTTTGAGTGTAAATTTTAATATTTTGTCCATCCTTTTCAATAAATTGATTTGAATAATTTTTTAATAACAATAACAATTTAATATTTATAGCCAAAAGTACAACAAATAGATAATAATAAAAAAATGAAATTTCTTCTATGAAACGTAGTGAAAATCCTTATATAAAAAATTAGATATGTTGATGGCATATAACCTGAAATAGACTCCTGAAACCAAGACAAATTTGCAGAACATAATATACAAACTAGATTAAGAGAATTCGTTATTTATTTTTACTTCATCACGGGCTTGCTGGACGATCTGCTTCTATCTTGTTATCATCCACGTCATCTCGAGGTTGGCATACTGTTTCCTCTTCCTTATTCATTGTTGATTGGAGGTAGTGAAAAGACTCACAAATGCTATAGCATATAACAAATGAAATTAATTATAATCTAATTGTTGTTACAACCAATAATTTATGGCTGAGACATTGCTCTCACATCAGACTTGCATTACTTCAAAAAAGAAGAAGATTTTTCTAGAAGGATCTAGTTATCAAAAAAAACTATTTAGATGTAATGTTTAGATTTAAGTATTATTTGATTATGTTAATCTTGAGACTCACAAACAACAACTATATCTACTAATTAGAACAATGTGAGTAATTACAATAGTCCAACACTCTCTCTTAATTATGATAGCTAAGTAGTTCAACATCTACAACACCTAGTTTCTGTATATGGATTTTAAAAACATCTCTTACCAATAGTTTTGTGAAATATCAGCTAATTGGTCTTTTGACTTACAAAATTCAAAATAAATTAGCCATTGCTTATAAGTTCTCTAATGAAATGATAAGTAGTGTCAATATGCTTTTTCTTTTGGTGAAAAAAACGGTTCTTGGATAGTGCTATGACTGAATTACGATCACAATAAATTGGGGTTAGATCTTCTTGTTCATTCTTTCTTCATATCCATGGTGCTTGACAAGCTACTTTTGTTGCTGCTACATACTTAGCTATTGCTGATGAGAATACCACAATGGGTTGCTTCTTGGATGCCCATGAAATTGCAATTGAATTAAGAAGAAAGCCATAACATGAAGTGATCTTCATGTCATCCATGCTACGTAAAAAATAATTGTGAGTATAACCAACTAAAAAATCATCAATAGTGTTGGAATATAATATTCCACATATTGTTGTGCCAATACCATGTCTCAAAATTCTTTTGCCAACTTGCCTATGTGAGTCTTTTGGAGACTCCATAAACCTAGAAATTAGAATGACAGCATATACGTTGTATGTTCTAGTAGCAGTAAGATACATGAGACTGCCCACTAATCTCTTCAACAATGTAGAATCTACATTTGAACCTTTATCTCCTTTGTTGAATTTTGTTCATGTTTCTATTAGTGTAGGAATTCATCATTCTAAATATTTTTAGCACATCCAATGCATATTTTTTTAACATATAATAGTTCTAGAATCTAGATAATTCACTTATATGCCAAGGAAGTGACTTCATCAATCCAGGTTTTTTGTAAAAATAATGTTATCAACATACAAACAAATAAATAAAATTTTCCCTTATTGATTATCTTTTTATGTAAAGTGGGCTCATTGCCAGTTTTTCTAATTCCATTAATCAAATAAGAATCTATCCTATTGTACTTTAAATATAATTTTTTTATACTACCAACACATGTTGAGACTAGTGAAGCACTTAACCGATCAACACTTTTTTTCCTAAAGTTTATAAATTGTGTTGATCCACATATATCAACTACCTTTAATAATGTGATCGTGCTAGTGAAAATATATATCAAATGTCTCTCTTTCATATATGTGGGTGGGTGGGTGGGTGGGTGGGGAGGGGGGTTAGCATATAGCATTCTTATTATTGTTTGTTTGTTTTAAATATTATATTTTCTTTTAAGTTGACATATTGATGGTTGCATTTAATGTTGATTGGAATTTTTTTTAAGGGAGTAATGGATGTATTAAGAGATGCTTAAAGATGATTATATTACATGCTATCTTTTTGACATTTCTTAAGTTTTATTCAATGTGAACTTAAACTTCTCATAAAAATTAATTTAACATGAAATATAATTGTGAATTTTACAATATCATACAAACATAAAATTATGAAGCCAAACTTCTTGTAAGAGTAAAATGTAATAGCAGTAGTCTAAAAATGCTAAGATTTTGATATTTTTTATCATTTTTTTCTTATGATTTTTGTTGAAAATCCAAAAAATGAAAAAAGTTGATCAAAAGTGCAATATAAGTTGTTGATATTATACTAGCAATGTTTTATTTGAGGATTAAATTCATTTATACATTCAAAAATAACGTTAACAATAAAAAATTACAATTTGATCAACAAAGAAAATTTAAATCTCATAATATTTAAACTAATTCAAATATAATATATAATATACTAATTAAACTACTTCAAATATAATTAAACCTTCTTCATATGTGTGGCCATGGATTTGTGGTCCATCATCCTGAAACTCTTCAGGATTTGTGGTCCATCATCCTGAAACTCTTCAGGATCTTTTACCACACATTTTCCTTAACAGAGGAAAATTTTTATCTGGTGACTACCACATCACTAATCCGAAGAATCATAACAAGATTCTTGAATACAGATCTCAGATTCCTTCTGAATATGAGCATCATGCATGTCTCCTCTTAATGGCAAGTACATCAACCAATTTTACTGGTTTCTTTAGGAGCTAGCGAATCTAGCTACTCCCCCTCACCATCAAGATGTGAGAATCATAATCTGTGTCCTCCATCATGGAGACTTCATGCTCATCTATGTCTGAAGCTCTTCTTGTCACATGAATATAAATAAGATAATTTAATTATCTTCAAGAATCTTAACATATCTCAGAGTAGGATTAGGGATTCTATTATGACTTCTTCCTAATACATAGGAACCTCCCGATTTGTTACTAGAAAGTTATTGCTTCACAACATCTTGTTCTCTTTCAGGATCAGCCATTAGAATTGCTCTTCATTCAATACATGTCATTTTTCTTATAGGTCAAGATATATAGTTTTCCCTACAAGCCAAATTCAATCAAGTTATTAACAACCTTACATAATCCAGTCATTTCAATAAAATGACAAACAACACATATTGACATGCAAAACATTCTAACCAATGTTTCAGTATAACCATATCTCACAAATTTTTAATCACACGAATACCTTGATGTATTTGCAGTGGTTCATATAGTTATGTACACATTAAATCAATGTTTTGACATAGCCCCATTCATATTTCATGTAATGTTTTACAGTTCTATATCAGTCTTATATTTAGATCTCGCGAAGATTTATGCAAACCCTCATTCTTCTTAAGATTAATTTATCTATTTACCAATAAAATATAAATATTGTGACATATGCTTTTAATCATGTTTATACCATAATATCATTCATAATCCCAACAATATAGATTGTAATGAAACAAAATATGATTTTATAAAAGCATAGTGATAATCAAATAATCATGCAACCCAACATTCATATCTCATGAATCAATTATGCAACCCAACATTCATATCTCATGAATAATCATGTAGTTCTATATTAATATCTTTATGAACAATCATGCAGCCCAACATTCATATCTCATGAATCAATCATGCAACTCTATATTCATATCTTTATGAAAAACTCATGCATGCTCTATATTCATATCTTATGAACAATCATACAACTCTATATTCATATTTTATTAAAAAAATCATGCATGCTCTATATGCATATCTTATGAACAATCATGCATGCTCTATATTCATATTTTATAAAACAATCATGCATGCTCTATATTCATATTTTATAAAACAATCATGCATGCTCTATATTCATATCTTATGAAACAATTATGCAACTCTATGTTCATATCTTTATGAAACAATCATGCATGTTTTATGTTCATATCTTATCCTGCATGTTTTATAGTCATTTATTATGAATTTTGTTTATTTACAAATAAATGAAAGACAATCAACATATATGCTCACAATTCCTAATATCAGGAATACAAATATCTATATGACTGTAATGAAAACATCAAAAAACATATAGATCTATATAACATATAAAAATGCAAGTACTTATCTTTTATTGTTTTGCATGCTCCCTCTTGATCTTTGCTTCCTTGCAAAGATTATTGGAGTCCCTCGGTCTTGATTGATCTCTTTGCAAATTTGAGTGCATGCAGGAGCTAGTGAATCTCTGCATGGAGAAATTGGATCCCATGCAACCTAGAGTGAATGTTCTTCTTTAGGAAAATTTCTTCCAACGATCATCATCCTATTCTTTGGATGAGATATATACTCTATGAGGCTCTCATTGGGACACAATATCCATTGAAAAATGATAATATCCAAACCAAAAATCTCGCAGTTGTTCCATCAATTCGTCCACTTTGGGAGAACAACCATAACATGAATTCTGAGAATTTCATCTTCAAAGACCTGATCGTATCTATCAAATAGTTGCAAATTTTTGAAATAGTCTTGAAATTAAGCTAAATATTCCCATTTGGGAAGTGGGTTTTTAACCCGTTTTGTCTGATTCCTCACGGATCATAACGTCTCCATGAAATTTGTCTCCTAAAAAGTGACGAAAATGGTGCGTATTGACTTGATCTTTAATTTGTCCTTTCATGTATTGAAGTTGGAAGCACCTTCAAGTCAGTATTTTGGTGGACGTAGATCAATTCCATGGCTCCAAGCGCTTTGCTTAATACTTCAATATCTACGCAGGCTTTAGTTGTTTGAGCAAACTAATATCGTGCATGCCCTTTCTCTGATATCATGTTAGTGATTGAGTAAAAATGGAGATTCTTGAACTTTAAAACTTTAATCCATAATTATAGTGCAGATAGATCTCATCAATAATCCAAAGACATAAATAAATCAAACCATAGAAAATAGGATATACCCTCGGAAAATCTCCATTGATTCGGAGAATAAAAAACGCAACAAACAATCTTAGAGTATGATTGATAAGCTGCAGAGAATGATTACAACACAATAACAGATTGGTTTTTCGAGAGCACGGAGAGGAGCGATCAAATGGAACACTATGTTTATATTTCCAATTGCATAGCACTTTAATAACTTATCTCAAGTGTACTAATTCCAATGGGTTATTTCTTCCTAGTATGTCATCCTCTCCTTAACTTGTAACTTGTGCATATTCAAATTGCAAAGTCTTTTACAGTAAAAACACGGAGAGACTATGTGGAAATTGCTCCAGGTGCCCAGCCCAGAATTGTTCTCATATTGTATGCCTGACCTATGAGATTCAATATAGAAAATGAATCACGGTGGGGTTGTTCCTGTATGAGATCTTGACTTTACCATTGGAAAATGGAACGTGAGCAGTAACGAATTTCGCAATGGGATGTTCAGTAATTCCATTGGAAGAACCTTCTGGTATGGAAGGATTTGGCAGAGGAGCTTTCTCTATGCCTTCCCAGCTTAGTAATCAACACATAATTGTAAAATATAGATTTGTGTATTGCCTTTAGAGCCACTGTTTTGATGAAGAGAACAGGAAACATCTTTTGGTTCTTGGTGACAAGGCGCTCCCCAGTAACATTTCTTTGAATTACACTTCCTTTTTAATCAATTCCAGATCTCCTTCTTCAATTCCATACGACTCATTCTATTACATTGGTCTCAGAGGGATCAATATTGGCAGAAAACACTTGAAGATGCCTTCTAAGTTATTGAGATTCGACAGCAAAGGCAATGGAGCAACCATAATAGATTCAGGATCTACTTTTACTCTCTTTAATGAAGAAATCTATCAAAAGACTACAACTAGGTTTTCTTCTTGGATTCAATACAGAAGGGCTACTGAAGTTGAAGGTAGAACCAGTATGGGTCTATGTTACAATGTCTATGGTGTAAGAAACATTGTGGCGCCTGAGATTGCATTCCATTTCAAGGGTGGCTAAGACATGGTGTTTCCCATTGGAAACTATTTCATCTATTTTTCTAGTCTTGATTCAATTTGTTTGACAATTATTAGATCCAAAGGTATTTCGAAGGTCGATAATGGACCCGTTGTGATCTTTGGAAATGATCTACAACATAATTTTTATATATTGTATCACAGAGAGAAGAATTGTTTAGGTTTCACTCAGCAGACTTGCAGTACTACGTTTGGCTGATCCTCGGTCATATCAGTGATCTTTCATAGTTTACCACAATGTCAGATTTTTTTTCAAGAAAATATTTCATGAAGATCATGTTCATACTTTTACATATTGAAGATCATGTTCAAACTTTTACATGTTAGTCATATTTTACAGTGTAGCATTTAATGTTATGGTTATGGAGATGTTGATTAAATAGTTGAATTGATCTAATGCTCAAATCTAATTGCTCACATTTCCACACATTATTTAATGTTAAAGTTATAAAAATGTGAGCAGTTATATAAGTCATTAAATTGATCGTCCAGATGCGGGTGGCTACATGAAACAAAGACAAACAAGAGTGAACGTCGGGACACACAACTGTCCCCCAATGTCAGTCCCCCGACATCCCTTCATCCCATCCTTAAATGCGGTGGGTTGTCATCCACCTTGAAAGGCATGGGCTCTCCAAGCTCATTATGGGAAGTGACCTCCCCTCCGTCACCTGGTACTTCTGATAGGATATTTAGACACTTAGCAGTTAGTTAAGATCAACTTGTGTAATATATCCGTTAGGTAAAAGTGTGTTTCTTTAGTATGCATTAGTATGCATTTGTAAATATTCTAATCCGACGATCACGATATGTTCTAGACATAGAGTGATCCGATGGTTCAACTTCTCTTAGATCATACCTACCATTGATTTGTGGCTTAACACCCGATTGGTCTATGATCTCTATTTAAATAGCATAGAGGGTCCTTGGCTAGTTGATCGATTATGAGAAGCTCATATGTAACTTTCTTTCTTTTGCATAATAAATTGCTCCAAGTATCTATTTGGTTGGGGATGTGGACTGTTTCCCTCTTGAGGGTTTTAACCACGTGACAAACATCGATGTGTTGATCTATGATCTATTTGTGTGAAGCGGTTGCTCAAGGTGTTAGGTCTTTTGGGAGTACCATGTGTACCTGAACATGGTATCAGAGCATAGGTCTTAGGTTCAATTCCCTCGAGTTACGTCGGAGGTGGGGTGTTGGAGTATCGGTACAACCTCCACATGGTATAACTACCGCACCTCTTGGAATTCTCGGACGATAGGTTCTTGTGTTGGGTTTCAAATGTTCATCAACATATGTAGGTTTTGGTGTAACGGTAAACCAACCCCTTCTCCCTTCTAGTTTGGAGTCAAAATTTATGCCACTTGTACTTCCCCTGAAGTAGATGCCACCTTGTATCGTCAGCTTGTTGGTAGTCTTTTATACTTGACTCATTCCTGTCCTGACCTTTCCTTTGCCGTTGGTCGTGTTTCCCGTTATATGCAAAATCCTCATGAAAGTCATTGGAAAGCAGCAAAAAGAATACTTTGATATATTTGAGATACAATTCAGTTTGGGATTCATTACAGTACAAGGGGGAAACCTTTGTTGGTTGGTTTCACTGATTTAGATTGGGCCAGTGATCCTGATGATCGAAAGTCTACTGTAGGTTATGTTTTCAGTCTGGGATCTGGACCTGTCACTTGGGCTTGTAAGAAACAACAAGCTCTTGCTCTTTCTTCAGCAAAAGCAGAATATCGAGCCACAGTTAATGCCAATCAAGAAGATTTATGGCTTCGACAGATCCTTTCAGAGTTTGGATTCGAGCAGCAGCAGCCTACTCCACTTTGGTGCGACAATCAAAGTGCCATCAAGCTTGCCAAAGATCCAGTTCTACATCAACGCAGCAAACACATTGAGCTACACATACACTTCATCAGAAATCTTGTTCATGATCGTGTTCTTGAAATGCTCTATTTCCCTACAGATGATCAAGTTGCAGACATCTTCACCAAGTCTCTTACAGAAGCGAAGTTTCCTAAACTTTGGTCTATGTTAGGAGTTCAGGAATGTGTCTGTTGCAGCGGCAACATTTTCCCAAAATTCCAAAAAAATTTGGGACCCTCCTTTGCTTATATCAACTTGATTTGCTTCGTTGTTTTGGCTTAATAATTCTTCACAGATGTTTTCCCTGATTCTTGAAACAATCCACTGCTTGTTTTTTATTTTTCATTACATTAGGAAGTGTTTTCAAGTTTATGAATTGGAAGAATATTTGCTTGTAGCCCCGCCGTTGCGAAAGGATAATCAACTTTGGCTTCATTATTTTCTTCGATACTTTTGGTTTAATCGGCTGATCTTTCGTTTTATGTTGGAACATGTTGCTACTTTGGTCTCCGCCGTTGCGGATGGCAGATCGCTAAGTCTTTCGATCGTTGCTTTGACCTGACGGACCCCGCTTTGTTATTTTCGTCGAACCGTAAGTTTACGGTTCTGCCGTTGCAGAAGAAAGAAACATTAACCTTGCCGATATTTCATTGGTTTTCTCTTCCGATTCAAACCTTCCATAGCGGACTGTGATATCCTTTGTGCCTCCACCATTGCGACTCCCGTTTCGCTATTGCTCCGATGTGCTATTGGTTTGTTTCCCGATTATCCCTGTAGATAGATTAGTGGTTTGGTCACCCGACGATGTGGAAGGAATTATCTTGCGTCCTCCGATCCAGAGTTTTCCGCCGTCCGATATTTTGTTCCCCGCCGCATGTGGTTGACTATATATAGGTATGGGGTCGGGTTTGATTATTATTCTATTACTATTGTCGTTTCGACTTGCCCACTGTCGCTCTCGTTGTGCTGTCATTCTCTCGAACTTGCAAGGACCCCGTTGTCGGTACCCGTGTCCAGGTGGCTCAACTGTGGAAGCTTGACCGCCCTTCTTCCTGATGTCCACGCATCGTTGCCAGGTAGGCTCCTCATTGCATTATCCCGTTCTGTTTGAAGCTGTTGGTTGATTTTTTTTTCTACGGTTGGGGTTTTCGACAGCCTTTTTCCCCTGGCCCGTTAGTTACCTGCCTATATATTGATGATTTTTTGTAGTATTACTATCCGCGGGGGGGGGGGGGGGGGTGGTTTGACCAAACAGGTAGTTTTTCCCCCACTGTCGTTTGATTGCGACCCTGCATTTAGTAAATGGGGGTTTGGTGCAGATGGCCGTTACGCTGTCTGCACCAATCCGCCTTGTGTGATGATGCTTTGGTAGGGGCTGGTTTCATGGTTTTCCTGTGGCGCTTGGTGGTTGCTTCCCCCTTTTTGTTTTCATGCTACCCATATCCTTCAGACCAGTCGCGTTTCGCTGCGCTGTTCTGCGCAAAATCGGTTCACGGCCGGTTTCAAACCCAAACCGGTGGAGGGGGATATATCACTGCATACAGTTATTGACCATAGTTTGCACGGACGACGTTTCTTCCTGAAAACGCACTGTGAGAACTCACATAATTTCCATTGTCTTTCCCGCGCAGCGTAATGAGCATGGCGCCCGCAGATAGCCCAAGTTTCCTGCATTTTTATGTAGATTTTCTCCCCACTCGATGTTATTGATAGACTTGTTTAGTAGCAAATAGCGGTGTTAGCTTGCACGCCTTTTACTTCATTTAACTAATTGCTGTCAGGATAAACATAGTTAAAGTGAAATGCTGCACATGTTGTCTCAATGTTTGCAACGTAGTCAGGAATGTCTTAATGATGATAATTGCATGTATAACAAGAAGATTCTGAATTCAATATGTCAAAGCGACAGAAGAGGAAGGCCCCTGTGGTCGAAGAGGACCCTGAAGTAGAATTTATTACCAAAACTAAATACATCTATGAAAACACCAAGTGTATATCCGGTGTAGAACCCGAGTATCAATGGGGAGAGATATACAGGCTGATCACGCACCGAGAGGTGCCTAACATGGGCTTGGAAGAAGAGGGCATATATGCCAATATAGAGAGATCTTCACTGATGAAGATTGCCACCAGACCAGAGCTATTCCCATGCTCTGAAGTAATTGGTTGGATTCTGCCTCGAGCAGATGTCACCACAATGATCATGGAGAATGTCAACAAACAGGGCTATGCTGCCTATAGCCCTGGATATGTAGCCCTAGCCTACCACCTTCCAGAAGTACAAGTATTTTTGTCCAATGATTGGTTGAACAACATTAGAATGGACCTTGTGGAGACCCTTAAAACAATGCTGTTATCTGGAAAAAATTTCAGAACCAGGGCAACAGGAGAGTATGACACAGCAAGCTTAAGGGCCCCGTACAGGTTCATAGCTTTAATGCTTAAAAGGATCTTTGGAAGAGCTCATGGTAGGTTCTTCAAATTAGAATGGATGCCAATTATTTTTTATGTTGCAACCCAGGGGACCATTTTCAATTGGGCCAACATTGTATCAAACAATCTTTCAGCCTGCATGGCCTCAGCTTTGGGAGGAGTGTCCCAGAAGAGATCTAAATTCTATATGAGTTCCATACTTGTCGATTGTATATTGTGCAATAAAACTTTCCCTGACCTCAGGTGCATTTGGGATAGGGAAAGGATGCCTGTTTATGATGCATACAAACCACTGTGGGGGCACAAGTACCACAGTCATTACCGAGAAATCTGTGAACAATTTATCATGCCATTCTATATGCTCATTTTTCTGAAGGAGTGTGATTGCATGTCAGAGGAGGAGTTGCAAGTCATTGAAGAATATGCCAACTATTATCTAACTGAATATGGCCTCTACTTCAGAATGTTCGGAGGTTCCAGAGCACCCTCCCTGCTACCCAAATACGCCACTGACTACATCATTCACAAAGAGGCGGTTAGACAAGTCTTCCTGGATGGCATAGGAAGCTTTCTATTTGAGCATAAGAAGGCTGCCTATCCCCCTTTTCCCTTCAAGTTAGGCAGTTACAAGTTCACCAGAATGAAGAAAGTGGATGAGTTTGTGGAAGAGTTGGAAATGTTTCATTTTGGTGAGATGCCTTTCCATAGAAATGACTCCCACAGTAAAGTAGCTGAACATTGCAAGGAAAACAACGTACATTTTGAATACACCCATCATTGGGATAGAGAAGAATCAATATTCTGCAATGCTCTGAACATGACATCCTTAAGGAGAAGGTTCAAAAAGAAGATCTCCACCAAAGGTGGGAAAGGAGATGAACAAGCAAAAGCTGAGGAGGAAGCCAGGAGAAGAAATGAGGAAGCCCAAAGACTGGCCCAAGAAGCTGCAGGCTGGCTACAAGGAGAAGAGGCAGAGAAAATAAAAGCTGCAGAAGAGGTAGCCCAAAAGGCAGAGGAGGACGGAAGAAAGGAAGAAGAAGAAAAGAAGAAGAAGCTTGATGAGGAGCTTCAGAAACAGGAAGCAGAGAGGCTAAAGCTGACTCAGACAGAGACAGAACAATCAACCTCTGACACTCCTGGAGGCTAGACCCAGGACATGGAGAACCCTGAGGTTCAGGATCTAGAAATACCAGCTATCAACATACCTGGACAGTCCATGGTCCCCACACTGAAGCTGGTCCCTTTTGTACATAAGGTTGGTGAAGAAATACCTGATTTTAACACTATGTTCTATGACAGGGAGACAAAGAATATAGTGAAGAGAATAGAAAGGAAGGTTGAAACTGGAAGTCCTGACCGCAAGAATGACAAGGCTGGAAAATAATGAAGAAACTCCAGCAGAGCTGCCATTAAAGGATCGACAGGCCCTCAAGCGGGATTATGACTTATTAGAGTTTGCTATAAACACCGTATAGGATTTCAAAAGGGCCATTAAGAAGACGAAAGGAGCCTGCACAGAGTTCTTCAGAAGGCTCCTAATTACCCATAACCAGTGCCAAGTATAGGCAGAGTAGAGGCTAGATGTTTTCCTAGACCACAACTCATTTGTGGAGATGTTACAAAAGAGGTATCAAGAGGAAGAAGCAAAATTACAGCATATTAAGGCCCTTGATGATCAAATCTTAAGAAGTGAAGTAGATCATTCCGCCATCAGGGTGCAGTTATTGGAGGATCAACTTTGCTTGAGTGCAGCCAGGATTGAGGCTATAAAGAATCAGGCAGCGAAGTTTGAGATAAACATCCAATTTTTGGAACCTTGTGCGTTTGAAGGAATCGCCTCTGAGGCTTTGGCATGGAAGAAATTTATGGATACCCAAGTGGGGCCCTCTTCGTGAATAATCATTCACTTTTGTATGTAACAATTTTGTAAACATTAGAGGAAAGTGAAATTTTGGGGAGGCGAAGAGTTGGGAAGCCCAAAAGTCATTTTTGGGCAGCCCAACATTCTCATCTTTTGTATAAATGTAAAAGACTTAGAGGAAGAAAGGGCTTTTTCCCAGTTAGACATGAAAAGCAATATTGTAAGAAGAACTACTTTTTTTTGCAATAAAGAATTATTGTTTTCCTGTTGGAGAAAGATTGGTGGGACTTTCAAATGTTATGCTATGGATTGCGGAAAGATGAACTATTTTGTTTTTCCAGCTTTTGTCCATAAACCATGAGATCGTTCTAACTCTTAGAGCCTATGTTCTTGTTTGAATGTTTTCTGGTTCATTCTGTGGATTTACCACCATGAGTAATATATGCTGTTCATAAACAATTGGCTGTCTGATTGTCTAAATATCTCTAATCGTTCATGTGTTGTAAGAAGGAATATCAGCTATCTGTAATTTCTCTTTATAATCCATGTACAATACACATTACTCATAAATAAGCTACAATTTTTCTCCCCGGGGATAGATAGATAGATAGATAGGTAGATAGTTAGTTTATTTTATTACTGCATATGTGATCGAGATGCTTGTGAGTTCTAAGATGAGAGGTAAGAACCTGCGCATCACGTTGTGACTGCTCCTTGCATCCTTATCACCCTGCATGTTTAATTAGGCACTTGCATGTCATACTTAAGTCAAAAATACAAAAATACACGGTGGACCGAGCCACAACCGGTAAAACCTTTGTTTTTTTTACTTTGACCTACGGTAGCCAGACCGCAAACCGGACGGATTCCCCATACCAAACAGTCACGAGCTAGTTGGGAACGTTGACTGGGGAGAATCCCTTGCTGTTGTTGCCTGCGAATTTCCAGGCCTCAACAGTTTATGGCGCTAGAAGGAGGGCCGCCAGTGTATGGCTGGCCGTGGAAACCTATTTTCCCAAGATTACCCCACCAGCAAATATTTGAAATCTTTTTACCTGACACAAGTCTGCACAGGTTTTGGTTCTACCTTCGGAGTAAGTAAGCCCAGTTTCATCTTACGGTTTGTCAGACTCCTCTTCGTTCACCTTTCTCATGGCTGGTGTAAATGTGAATCAGCCCAACCCTCTACCGGCTTGGAGAGCTAGATCACCTTTGAACCTCACACCTACGTTGCATAACCTACCTCAAGCTTTTGATAAGCTACTGCCTAAGTTTGACCCCGATGAAAAGACTGCTGTAGATGACCACCTGCAAAGTTTCTATTTAGCAGTAGAAGGGTTAAGGGCTGGGGAGTACGAAGATGTTGTCTATAGATTATTCTCGTATACCCTTAAAGGAGCAGCAGCATACTGGTATTTTGGTTTACCTGCAAACTCTATTCCTGATTGGGACACTTTCGAAAGGATTTTCAAAGGTAAATACGCAGCCCCAAAGACCCATGCCTCACTGATGAAAGGTCTTGGTTTGTTAAAAAAAGAGAAGAATGAGAAGGTGCATAGTTTCACTCAAAGATTTTCAACATACCTAAAGAAATTTTCTGAAGCTGACAGACCCTCTGACAAGGTCCTAATTGAATATTATACCTCATCACTAGGACCTGAGCTGGCCATGTTTGCTAAGATGAAAGCCAGAACTACATTAGTAGAGACTTATGAAGAAGCATAAAGGGTAGAGGCTGAAAAAGAAAGTATAGCAGACTATCCCGATTTACCTGAAAAGAAAACTACCATGGAAAAAGCCTTATTGCTGTCTAAACCTAAAGAGGAACAATCGCATGATTTTCAGGGAATGCTGAAAATGATTCAGAAACTATCCAACCAAATAATATATTTGGAGAAAGAAAGGGAAGTTCGAGAAACTTACAAACCCTACTACCGAAAAAGAGAGGATAGCAACCAATGGAAAATCCCTCCACCAAATTCAGTATCAATGAACATAACAGAGGTAGGGGGGGATAATTTGTGCACCTTTCACCAACAACCTCATTCTAAAAAGAAGTGTCCTCAATGGTTAAATTCAATGAAATTGGTGATGAATAAGCTGCTGGACTCTAAATTGACTAAAGATAGTAGTAAAGAAGAAGAGAAGAACTAGACCATCGAAAAACAAGATAATGATACCATGTTCTTATGGAATGGTGTCTCGCTTTTCAACACATAAGAGAATGCTTTTAAATCTGAATGCACACCAACAGCAACAAAATATACGGACCTAACAATTAAAGACAATGCAATAATTTCAAAGATTAAAAAATTGCAAGAGACGGTCAAAAGACAGATTGATGTAAATATTAAAGATAAAACACCTAAGGTCACTACTGCCAACCAGGAAACCGAGCCAATCAGTGAGCCTGTCAAACTGGTGGAAGAAAAGGAAAGTGTTGATCAAGGAAACACTGAAGAAATTGAGGAGCTTAAAGAAGATATACCCACTCAAAACCAACCAGGAGAAGAAGACATAGAACTAGGTTGGGAAGAAAAAGTTGAAACCCCGCCTTTTCTTTTGACCCTAGAAATGCTGAATCATAATGTGCATAATTGCTTGGTAGACTCGGGATCATCGGTGAATGTTATGCCACTTGAGGTTTGCAAAAACATTAATGGACAGCCAAATTCCACAGCATGGGAAGTAGTGCAATTAGATAGCACAGGTGTCAAAGTAGTGGGAAAAATGAAAAATGTTCTCATTCGCTTTTCTGCAAATAACAAGATATGTCAATTTATTGACATTATGGTGGCTGACATGCCGGGTGGATATGGGCTTATTCTCAACCGATATTGGTCTGCTAGATTAAAAGGTTATTTTGCTTCAGATTGGTCTCATTTATTGTTACCTCTCAAGGGTACCCCAAATCAGATTAAAATTTTGAGAGAACCTTACATGAAGCACACTGTCACTAAGCTAGGAGAAGGTAATGAATTTGTTGATTCTGTCCTGGGAAATTATCTAACCGAGCTTAAGCTAAAACATCATACCTCAGGAAAGGCTAGTTCTAGAATTGACACTCAGCCTGAGCTCCTTCAACTTCCTCAGGCTGATAAAGATGACTGTAGACTAGTGGACATGGTTTTGATTTCGAAAATGGTACACTTAGACCATGGATAGATTTTTGACCCACACTACAGCCTAGCCCTTCGACTCGTTGGATTAAAAAAAAATTAAGGGCGGGCACACATTTTCTTTTCATTTTGCTTTTTGTACATAAATAAATTGACGATTTTTCTTTAATGCTTTGATGTTGTTTCTTTTGTTTATTAATTTGATGTTGTTTTCGTTTGATTTTGGCTTTCTGTCACTTTAATGCTTTGTTGCTAGTTCTTTTGGTTTTGAATAAAGAGGCAAACTTTTGGTTGCAATGGAAACATCAGGGTTCTTAGCTAACTGAAATCTTGAGTAAAAGACTATGCTTTTAAAATATAGAATGTCTTCTAGTAGCAGTGTTCCTAATTGGCCATGAATTCATTGAATTTCTATTTAACCCCTGTAAATAACTCAGAATTAACAGGTCTGGAATACTATTTCGAGGCTCCATCCATTTCACATCTAAAATGTCCAAGGAAGTGACAGCAGAGGACCCACGGAAAGGAAGCAAGGTAGATAGTACATCATATATAAATGATCCCATGCCATGATTTCAGAAAAGCTAAAAGCTATCAAGAGTCAAAACTCCTTAAAGAAAAATATATATCAAATCAAAGTATCAAAAGCATGAATTTCAAATTGCCAAAAGTTCCTCTCCATCCGTGAGATGAAAAGTAAATTCTTCTGTCACACAAAAGGACACTATGGATAGAGGAGCCTAAATAAAATTATTAAAGAAAGGAAGATGGAGGACTCACAAGAACTAAAGTTCAAGCAGCACAAAAGTGCAATTGGCATGGGAATGAGGAACAAATGGATAGTGCTGTCTACTATATGTTACAATCCTGTGGTGTCCAAGATAGAAACTACCTAAGGACGGGTAAAATAAATCTCACTTAATTGGCCTCAAAAGAGTTATTCAGACTTGCAAATATTTCTGATGTTACCATTTCCCAAAGAATGGATTACTTCTCAATGATTTGAATGCATAAGTTCGCCAGTTTGGGAATACAAACATCTAGAATATTTCAACTTTTATTCAGACGGTCTTGCACTGGGAAGAAGTTAAGACATAAATCTGGGGTTCACCAGGTAGTCGCCAATTGTTGCAGCGGCAACATTTTCCCAAAATTCCAAAAAATTTCGGGACCCTCCTTTGCTTATATCAGCTTGATTTGCTTCATTGTTTTGGCTTAATAATTCTTCACAGAGGTTTTCCCTGATGCTTGAAACAATCCACTGCTTGTTTTTTATTTTTCATTACATTAGAAAGTGTTTTCAAGTTTATGAATCGGAAGAATATTTGCTTGTAGCCCCGCCGTTGCGGAAGGATAATCAACTTTGGCTTCATTATTTTCTTCGATACTTTTGGTTTAATCGGCTGATCTTTCGTTTTACGTTGGAACATGTTGCTACTTTGGTCTCCGTCGTTGCGGATGGCAGATCGCTAAGTCTTCCGATCGTCGCTTTGACCTGACGGACCCCGCTTTGTTATTTTCGTCGATCCAGAAGTTTACGGTTCTGCCGTTGCAAAAGAAAGAAACACTAACCTTGCCGATCTTTAATTGGTTTTCTCTTCCGATTCAAACCTTCCATAGCGGACTGCGATATCCTTTGTGCCTCCACCGTTGTTGCTCCTGTTTCGCTATCGCTCCAATGCGCTATTGGTTTGTTTCCCGGTTATCCCTGCGGATAGATTAGTGGTTTGGTCACCCGACGTTGCGGAAGGAATTATCTTGCGTCCTCCGATCCAGATTTGTCCGTCGTTCGATATTTTGTTCCCCGCCGCATGTGGTTGACTATATATAGGTATGGGGTTGGGTTTGATTATTATTCTATTACTATTGCCATTTCGACTTGCCCACTGTCGCTCTCATTGTGCTATCATTCTCTCGAACTTGCAAGGACCCCGTTGTCGGTACCCGCGTCCAGGTGGCTCAACTACGGAAGCTTAACCGCCCTTCTTCCCACCGTCCACACAGCGTTGCCAGGTAGGCTCCTCATTGCATTATCCCGTTCCATTTGAAGCTATTGGTTGATTTTTTTTTCTACGGTTGGGGTTTTCCACAGCCTTTTTCCCTTGGCCCGTTAGTTACCTACCTATATATTGAGGATTTTTTGTAGTATTACTGTCCGCGGGGGGGGCGTTTGACCCACCGGGTAGTTTTTCCCCCACTGCCGTTTGATTGCGACCGCGCATTTAGTAAATGGGGGTTTGGTGCAGACGGTCGTTACGCTGTCTGCACCAATCTGCCTTGTGTGATGATGCTTTGGTAGGGGATGGTTTCATGGTTTTCCTGTGGTGCTTGGTGGTTGCTTCCCCCTTTTTGTTTTCATGCTACCCGTATCCTTCAAACCAGTCGCGTTTCACCGCGCTGTTCCGCGCAAAATCGGTTCACGACCGGTTTCAAACCCAAACCGGTGGAGGGGGATATATCACTGCATACAGTTATTGACCATAGTTTACACGGACGATGTTTCTTCCTGAAAACGCACCGTGAGAACTCACATAATTTCCACTGTCTTTCCCGCGTAGCGCGATGAGCATGGTGCCCACAGATAGCCCGAGTTTCCTGCATTTTTATGTAGATTTGCTCCCCACTCGATGTTATTGATAGAATTGTTTAGTATCAGATAGTGGTGTTAGCTTTCACGCCTTTTACTTCATTTAACTAATTGCTGTCAGGATAAACATAGTTAAAGTGAAATGCTGCACATGTTGTCTCAATGTTTGCAATGTAGTCAGGAATGTCTTAATGATGATAATTGCATGTATAACAGGAAGATTCTGAATTCAATATGTCAAAGCGACAGAATAAGAAGGCCCCTGTGGTCGAAGAGGAACCTGAAGTAGAAGTTATTACCAAAACTGAATACATCTATGAAGACACCAAGTGTATATCTGGTGTAGAACCCAAGTATCAATGGGGAGAGATATACAGGCTGATCACGTGCCGAGAGGTGCCTGACATGGGCTTGGAAGAAGAGGGCATATATGCCAATATAGAGAGATCTTCACTGATGAAGATTGCCACCAGACCAGATCTATTCCCATGCTCTGAAGTAATTGGTTGGATTCTGCCCCGAGCAGATGTCACCACAATGATCCTGGAGAATGTCAACAAACAAGGCTATGCTGCCTATAGCCCTAGATATGTAGCCTTGGCCTACCACCTGCCAGAAGCACAAGTATTTTTGTCCGATGATTGGTTGAACAACATTAGAATGGACCTTGTGGAGACCCTTAAAAGAATGTTGTTATCTGGAAAAAAATTCAGAACCAGGGCAACAGGAGAGTATGACACAGCAAGCTTAAGGGCCCCGTACAGGTTCATAGCTTTAATGCTTAACAGGATCTTTGGAAGAGCTCATGGCAGGTTCTTCAAATTAGAATGGATGCCAATTATTTTTTATGTTGCAACCCAGGGGACCATTTTCAACTGGGCCAACATTGTATCAAACAGTCTTTCATCCTGCATGGCCTCGGCTTTGGGAGGAGTGTCCCAGAAGAGATCTGAATTCTATATGAGTTCCATACTGGTCGATTGTATATTGTGCAATAAACCTTTCCCTGGCCTCAGGTGCATCTGGGATAGGGAAAGGATGCCTGTTTATGCTGCATAAAAACCATTGTGGGGGCACAAGTACCACAGTCATTACCGAGAAATCTTTGAACAATTCATCATGCCATTGTATACGCTCATTTTTATGAAGGAGTGTGATTGCATGTCAGAGGAGGCGTTGTAAGTCATTGAAGAATATGCCGACTATTATCTGACTAAAGATGGCCTCTACTTCAGAATGTTCAGAGGTTCCAGAGCACCCTCCCTGCTACCCAAATATGCCACTGACTACATCATTCACAAAGAGGCGGTCAGACAAGTCTTCCTGGATGGCATAGGAAGCTTTCTATTTGAGCATAAGAAGGCTGTCTATCCCCCTTTTCCCTTCAAGTTAGGCAATTACAAGTTCACCAAAGTGAAGAAATCGGATGAGTTTGTCGAAGAGTTGGAAAGGTTTCATTTTGGTGAGATGCCTTTCCATAGAAATGACTCCCACAGTAAAGTAGCTGAACATTGCAAGGAAAACAACGTACATTTCGAATACACCCATCATTGGGATAGAGAAGAATCAGTATTCCGCAATGCTCTAAACATGACAGCCTTAAGGAGAAGGTTCAAAAATAAGATCTCCACCAAAGGTGGGAAAGGAGATGAACAAGCAAAAACTGAGGAGGAAGCCAGGAGAAGAAATGAGGAAGCCCAAACACTGGCCCAAGAAGCTGCAGGCTGGCTGCAAGGAGAAGAGGCAGAGAAAAGAAAAGCTGCACAAGAGGCAGCCCAAAAGGCAGAGGAGGACGCAAGAAAGGAAGAAGAAGAAAAGAAGAAGAAGCTTGATGAGGAGCTTCAGAAACAGGAAGCAGAGAAGCTAAAGTTGACTCAAACAGAGACAAAATAGTCAGCCTCAGACACCGCTGGCGGCCAGACTTAGGACATGGAGAACCCCGAGGTTCAAGATCTAGAAATACCAGCTGTCAACATGCCTAGATAGTCCATGGTCCCCACACTGAAGCTTGTCCCTTTTGTACAGAAGGTGGGTGAAGAAATACTTGATTTTAACACTGTGTTCTATGACAGGGAGGCGAAGAGGCTAGTGAAGAGAACGGAAAGGAAGGTTGAAACTGGAAGTCCTGACCGCAAGAATGACAAGGCTAGAAAATAATGAAGAAACTCCAGCAGAGCTGCCATCAAAGGATCGACAGGCCCTCAAGCGGGATTATGACTTATTAGAGTTTGCTATAAATACCGCAGAGGATATCAAAAGGGCCGTTATGAAGACAAAATGAGCCTGCATATAGTTCTTTAGAAGGCTCCTGATTACCCATAACCAGTGCCAAGTAGAGGCAGAGCAGAGGCTAGTTGTTTTCCCGGACCACAACTCATTTGTGGAGATGTTACAGAAGAGGTATCAAGAGGAAGAAGCAAAATTACAGCATATTAAGGCCCTTGATGATCAAATCTTAAGAAGTGAAGTAGATCACTCCGCCATCAGTGTGCAGTTATTGGAGGATCAACTTTGCTTGAGTGCAGCCAGGATTGAGGCCATAAAGAATCAGGCAGCGCAGTTTGAGATAAACATCCAATTTTTGGAACCTTGTGCGTTTGAAGGAATCGCCTCTGAGGCTTTGGCATGGAAGAAATTTTTGGATACCCAAGTCAGGCCCTCTTCGTGAATAATCATTCACTTTTGTATGTAAGGATTTTGTAAACATTAGAGGAAAGTGAAATTTTGGGGAGGCGAAGAGTTGGGAAGCCCAAAAGTCATTTTTGGGCAGCCCAACAGTCTCATCTTTTGTATAAATGTAAAAGACTTAGAGGAAGAAAGGGCTTTTTCCCAGTTAGACATGAAAAGCGATATTGTAAGAAGAACTACTTTTTTTTGCAATAAAGAATTATTGTTTTCCTGTTGGAGAAAGATTGGTGGGACTTTCAAATGTTATGCTATGGATTGCGGAAAGATGAACTATTTTGTTTTTCCAGCTTTTGTCCATAAACCGTGAGATCGTTCTAACTCTTAGAGCCTATGTTCTTGTTTGAATGTTTTCTGGTTCATTATGTGGATTTAGCATCATGAGTAATGTATGCTGTTCATAAACAATTGGCTATCTGATTGTCAAAATATCTCTAATCATTCATGTGTTGTAGGAAGGAATATCAGCTATCTGTAATTTCTCTTTATAATGCATGTACAATTCACATTACTCATAAATAAGTTACAATTTTGCTCCCCAGGGATAGATAGATAGATAGATAGATAGATAGATAGGTAGATAGTTAGTTTATTTTATGACTACATATGTGATCGAGATGCTTATGAGTTCTAATACTAGAGGTAAGAACCTGCGCATCACGTTGTAACTGCTCCTTGCATCCTTATCACCCTGCATGATTAATTAGGCACTTGCATGTCATACTTAAGTCAAAAATACAAAAATACACAATGGACCGAGCCGCAACCAGTAAAACCTTTGTTTTTGTTAGTTTGACCTACGGTAGCCGAACCGCAAACCAGACGGATTCCCCATACCAAACAGTCACGGGCTAGTTGGGAACGTTGACTGGGGAGAATCCCTTGCTGTTGTTACCTACGAATTTCCAGGCCTCAACAGTTTCTGGTGCTAGAAGGAGGGCCGCCAGTGTATGGCTGGCCGTGGAAACCTATTTTCCCAAGATTACCCCACCAGCAGATATTTGAAAGCTTTTGATCTAACCCAAGTCTGCACAGGTTTTGGTTGTACCTTCGGAGTAAGTAAGCCCAGTTTCATATTACGGTTTGTTAGACTCCTGTTTGTTCACCTTTCTCGTGGCTGGTGTAAATGTGAATCAGCCCAACCCTCTACCGGCTTGGAGAGCTAGATCACCTTTGAACCTCACACCTCCGTTGCATAACCTACCTCAAGCTTTTGATAAGCTACTGCCTAAGTTTGACCCCGATGAAAAGACTGCTGTAGATGACCACCTGCAAAGTTTCTATTCAGCAGTAGAAGGGTTAAGGGCTGGGGAGTACGAAGATGTTGTCAGTAGATTATTCCCGTATACCCTTAAAGGAGCAGCAGCATCCTGGTATTTTGGTTTACCTGCAAACTCTATTCCTGATTGGGACACTTTCAAAAGGATTTTCAAAGGTAAATACGTAGCCCCAAAGACCCATGCCTCACTGATGAAAGGTCTTGGTTTGTTAAAAAAAGAGAAGAATGAGAAGGTACATAGTTTCACTCAAATATTTTCAACATACCTAAAGAACTTTTCTGAAGCTGACAGACCCTCTGACAAGGTCCTAATTGAATATTATACCTCAGCCCTAGGACCTGAGCTGGCCATGTTTGCCAAGATGAAAGCTAGACCTACGTTAGTAGAGACTTATGAAGAAGCAAAAAGGGTAGAGGCTGAAAAAAATAGTATAGCAGACTATCCCGATTTACTTGTAAAGAAAAATACCATGGAAAAAGCCTTATTGCTGTCTAAACCTAAAGAGGAACAATCGCATGATTTTCAGGGAATGCTGAAAATGATTCAGAAACTATCCAACCGAATAATAGATTTGAAGAAAGAAAGGGAAGTTTGAGAAACTTACAAACTCTACTACCGAAAAAGAGAGGATAGCAACCAATGGAAAATCCCTCCACCAAATTCAGTATCAATGAACATAACAGAGGTAGGGGGGGATAATTTGTGCACCTTTCACCAACAACCTCATTCTGAAAAGAAGTGTCCTCAATGGTTAAATTCGATGACATTGGTGATGAATAAGCTGCTGGAATCTAAATTGACTAAAGACAGTAGTAAAGAAGAAGAGAAGAACCAGACCATCGAAAAACAAGATAATGATACCATGTTCTTATGGAATGGTGTCTCGCTTTTCAACACAGAAGAGACTGCTTTTAAATTTGAATGCACACCAACAGCAACAAAAGATACGGACCTAACAATTAAAGACAATGCAATAATTTCAAAGATTAAAAAATTGCAAGAGACGGTCAAAAGAAAGATTGATGTAAATATTAAAGATAAAACACCTAAGGTCACTACTACCAACCAGGAAACTGATCCAATCAGTGAGCATGTCAAACTGGTGGAAGAACAGGCAGGTGTTGATCAAGGAAACACTGAAGAAATTGAAGAGCTTAAAGATGATATACCCACTCAAAACCAACCGGGAGAAGAAGACATAGAACCAGGTTGGGAAGAAAAAGTTGAAACCCCGGCTTTTCTTTTGACCCTAGAAATGCTGAATCATAATGTGCATAATTGCTTGGTAGACTCGGGATCATCGATGAATATTATGCCACTTGAGGTTTTCAAAAATATTAATGGACAGCCAGAGTCCACAGCATGGGAAGTAGTGCAATTAGATAGAACAGGTGTCAAAGTAGTGGGAGAAATGAAAAATGTTCTCATTCGCTTTTCTGCAAATAACAAGATATGTCAATTTATTGACATTATGGTGGCTGACATACTGGGTGGATATGGGCTTATTCTCAACCGAGATTGGTCTGCCAGATTAAAAGGTTATTTTTCTTCAGATTGGTCTCGTTTATTGTTACCTCTCAAGGGTACCCCAAATCAGATTAAAATTTTGAGAGAACCTTACATGAAGCACACTGTCACTAAGCTAGGAGAAGGTAATGAATCTATTGATTCTGTCCTGGGAAATTATCTAACCGAGCTTAAGCTAAAACATCATACCTCAGGAAAGGCCAATTCTAGAATTGACACTCAGCCTGAGCTCCTTTAACTTCCTCAGGCTGATAAAGATGACTGTAGACTAGTGGACATGGTTTCGATTTCGAAAATGGTACACTTAGACCATGGATAGATTTTTGACCCACACTACAGCCTAGCCCTTCTACTCGTTGGATTAAAAAAAAATTAAGGGCGGGCACACATTTTCTTTTCTTTTTTCTTTTTGTACATAAATAAATTGACTGTTTTTCTTTAATGCTTTGATGCTGTTTCTTTTGTTTATTAATTTGATGTTGTTTTCGTTTGATTTTGGATTTATGTCACTTTAATGCTTTGTTGCTAGTTCTTTTGGTTTTGAATAAAGAGGCAAACTTTTGGTTGCAATGGAAACATCAGGGTTCTTAGTTAACTGAAATCTTGAGTAAAATACTGTGCTTTTAAAATATAGAATGTCTTCTAGTAGCAGTGTTCCTAATTGGCCATGCATTCATTGAATTTCTATTTAACCCCTGTAAATAACTCAGAATTAACAGCTTTGGAATACTATTTCGAGGCTCCATCCATTTCACATCTAAAATGTCCAAGGAAGTGACAGCAGAGGACCCACGGAAAGGAAGCAAGGTAGATAGTACATCATATATAAATGATCCCATGCCATGATTTCAAAAAAGCTAAAAGCTATCAAGAGTCAAAACTCCTTAAAGAAAAATATATATCAAAGCAAAGTATCAAAAGCATGAATTTCAAATTGCCAAAATTTCCTCTCCGTCCATGAGATGAAAAGTAAATTCTTCTCTCACACAAAAGGACACTATGGATAGAGGAGCCTGAATAAAATTCAGAAAGAAAGGCAGATGGAGGACTCACAAGAACTAAAGTTCAAGCAGCACAAAAGTGTAATTGGCATGGGAATGAGGAACAAATGGATAGTGATGTCTATGATATGTTACAATCCTGTGGTGTCCAAGCTAGAAACTACCTAAGGATGGGTAAAATAAATCTCACTTATTTGGCCTCAAAAGAGTTATTCGGACTTGCAAATATTTCTGATGTTACCATTTCCCAAAGAATGGATTACTTCTCAATGATTTGAATGCATAAGTTGGCCAGTTTGGGAATACAAACATCTAGAAGATTTCAACTTTTATTCAGACGGTCTTGCACTGGGAAGAAGTTAAGTCAGAAATATGGGGTTCACTAGGTAGTCACCAATTGTTGCAGCGGCAACATTTTCCCAAAATTCCAAAAAAATTTGGGACCCTCCTTTGCTTATATTAGCTTGATTTGCTTTGTTGTTTTGGCTTAATAATTCTTCACAGAGGTTTTCCCTGATGCTTGAAACAATCCACTACTTGTTTTCGATTTTTCATTACCTTAGAAAGTGTTTTCAAGTTTATGAATCGAAAGAATATTTGCTTGCAGCCCCACTGTTGCAGAAGGATAATCAAATTTGGCTTCGTTATTTTCTTCAATGCTTTTGGTTTAATCGGTTGATCTTTCGTTTTACGTCGGAACATGTTGCTACTTTGGTCTCCGCCGTTGCGAATGGCAGATTGCTAAGTCTTCCGATCGTTGCTTTGACCTGACGGACCTCGCTTTGTTATTTTCTCCGATCCGTAAGTTTACGGTTCCGTCGTTGCGGAAGAAAGAAACACTAACCTTGCGGATCTTTCATTGGTTTTCTCTTCCGATTCAAACCTTCCATAGCAGACTGTGATATCCTTTGTGACTCCGCCGTTGTGGCTCCCATTTCGCTATCGCTCCGATGCACTATTGGTTTGTTTCCCAGCTATCCCTGTGGATAGGTTAGTGGTTTAGTCACCCGACGTTGTGGAAGGAATTATCTTGTGTCCTCCGATCCAGAGTTGTCTGCCATCCGATATTTTGTTCCCCGTCGCATGTGGTTGACTATATACAGGTATGGGGTCGGGTTTGATTATTATTCTATTACTATTGCCGTTTCGACTTTCCCACTGTCACTCTCGTTGTGATGTCATTCTCTCGAACTTGCAAGGACCCCGTTGTCAGTACCCGCGTCTAGGTGGCTCAACTGTGGAAGCTTGACCGCCCTTCTTCCCGCCGTCCACGCAGCATTGCCAGGTAGGCTCCTCATTGCATTATCCCGTTCCGTTCGAAGTTGTTGGTTGATTTTTTTTTCTACGGTTGGGGTTTTCCATGGCCTTTTTCCCTTGGCCCATTAGTTACCCACCTATATATTGAGGATTTTTTGTAGTATTACTGTCCGCGGGGGGGGTTGACCCACCAGGTAGTTTTTCCTCCACTGTTGTTTGATTGCGACCCTGCATTTAGTAAATGGGGGTTTGGTGCAGACGGCCGTTACGCTATCTGCACCAATCCGCCTTATGTGATGATGCTTTGGTAGGGGCTGGTTTCATGGTTTTCCTGTGGCGCTTGGTGGTTGCTTCCCCCTTTTTGTTTTCATGCTACCCGTATCCTTCATATTAGTCATGTTTCGCCGCACTGTTCCGCGCAAAATCGGTTCACGGCCGGTTTCAAACCCAAACCGGTGCAGGGGGATATATCACTGCATACAATTATTGACCATAGTTTGCACGGACGATGTTTCTTCCTGAAAATGAATCGTGAGAACTCGCATAATTTCCACTGTCTTTCCTGCGCAGCGCGATGAGCATGGCACCCGCAGATATCCCGAGTTTCCTGCATTTTTGCTCCCCACTCGATGTTATTGATAGAATTGTTTAGTAGCAGATAGCGGTGTTAGCTTGCACGCCTTTTACTTCATTTAACTAATTGCTGTCAAGATAAACATAGTTAAAGTGAAATGCTACACATGTTGTCTCAATGTTTGCAACGTAGTCAGGAATGTCTTAATGATGATAATTGCATGTATAACAGGAAGATTCCGAATTCAATATGTCAAAGCGACAGAAGAAGAAGGCCCCTATGGTCGAAGAGGACCCTGAAGTAGAAGTTATTACCAAAACTGAATACATCTATGAAGACACCAAGTGTATATCCGGTGTAGAACCCGAGTATCAATGGGGAGAGATATACAGGCTGATCACGCGCCGAGAGTTTCCTGACATGGGCTTGGAAGAAGAGGGCATATATGCCAATATAGAGAGATCTTCACTAATGAAGATTGCCACCAGTCCAGAGATATTCCCATGCTTTGAAGTAATTGGTTGGATTCTGCCCTGAGCAGATGTCACCACAATGATCCTAGAGAATGTCAACAAACAGGGCTATGCTGCCTATAGCCCTGGATATGTAGCCCTGGCCTACCACCTGCCAGAAGCACAAGTATTTTTGTCCGATGATTGGTTGAACAACATTAGAATGGACCTTGTGGAGACCCTTAAAAGAATGCTGCTAACTGGAAAACATTTCAGAACCAGAGCAACAGGAGAGTATGACACAGCAAGCTTAAGGGCCCCGTACAGGTTCATAGCTTTAATGCTTAACAGTATCTTTGGAAGAGATCATGGCAGGTTCTTCAAATGAGAATGGATGCCAATTATTTTTTATGTTGCAACCCAGGGGACCATTTTCAACTGGGCCAACATTGTATCAAATAGTCTTTCAGCCTGCATGGCCTCGGCTTTGGGAGGAGTGTCCCATAAGAGATCTGAATTCTATATGAGTTCCATACTTGTCGATTAAATATTGTGCAATCAACCTTTCCCTGGCCTCAAGTGCATCTGGGACAGGGAAAGGATGCCTGTTTATGCTGCATACAAACCACTATGGGCGCAGAAGTACCACAGTCATTACCGAGAAATCTGTGAACAATTCATGATGCCATTGTATACGCTCATTTTTCTGAAGGAGTGTGATTGCATGTCAGAGGAGGCGTTGCAAGTCATTAAAGAATATGCCGACTATTATCTGACTGAAGATGGCCTCTACTTCAGAATGTTCAGAGGTTCCAGAGCACCCTCTCTGCTACCTAAATACGCCACCGACTACATCATTCACAAAGAGGCGGTCAGACAAGTCTTCATGGATGGCATAGGAAGCTTTCTATTTGAGCATAAGAAGGCTACCTATCCCCCTTTTCCCTTCAAGTTAGGAAGTTACAAGTTCACCAGAGTGAAGAAAGCGGATGAGTTTGTCGAAGAGTTGGAAAGGTTTCATTTTGGTGAGATGCCTTTCCATAGAAATGACTCCCACAGTAAAGTAGCTGAACATTGCAAGGAAAACAACGTACATTTCGAATACACCCCTCATTGGGATAGAGAAGAATCAGTCTTCCGTAATGCTCTGAACATGATAGCCTTAAGGAGAAGGTTCAAAAAGAAGATCTCCACCAAAGGTGGGAAAGGAGATGAACACGCAAAAGATGAGGAGGAAGCCAGGAGAAGAAATGAGATAGCCCAAAGACTGGCCCAAGAAGCTGCAGGCTAGATGCAAGGAGAAGAGGAAGAGAAAAGAAAAGTTGCACAAGAGGCAGCCCAAAAGGCAGAGGAGGACGCAAGAAAGGAAGGAGAAGAAGCTTGATGAGGAGCTTCTGAAACAGGAAGCAGAGAGGCTAAAGTTGACTCAGACAGAGACAGAACAGTCATCCTCTGACACCGCTAGCGGCCAGACTCAAGACATGGAGAACCCCGAGGTTCAGGATCTAGAAATACCAGCTGTCAACATACTTGGACAGTCCATGGTCCCCACACTGAAGTTGGTCCCTTTTGTATAGAAGGTGGGTGAAGAAATACATGATTTTAACACTGTGTTCTATGATAGGGAGACGAAGAGGATAGTGAAGAGAACGGAAAGGAAGGTTGAAACTGGAAGTCCTAATCGCAAGAATGAGAAGGCTGGAAAATAATGAAGAAAATCCAGCAGAGCTTCCATCAAAGGATCAACAGGCCCTCGAGTGGGATTATGACTTATTAGAGTTTGCTATAAACATTGCAGAGGATTTCAAAAGGGTCATTAAGAAGATGAAAGGAGCCTGCACATAGTTCTTCAGAAGGTTCCTGATTACCCATAACCGGTTCCAAGTAGAGGCAGAGCAGAGGCTAGATGTTTTCCCGAACCACAACTCATTTGTGGAGATGTTACAGAAGAGGTATCATGAGGAAGAAGCAAAATTACAGCATATTAAGGCCCTTGATGATCAAATCTTAAGAAGTGAAGTAGATCATTTTGCCATCAGTGTGCAGTTATTGGAGGATCAACTTCGCTTGAGTGCAGCCAGGATTGAGGCCATAAAGAATCAGGCAGTGAAGTTTGAGATAAACATCCATTTTTTGGAACCTTGTGTGTTTGAAGGAATCGCCTCTGAGGCTTTGGCATGGAAGAAATTTCTGGATACCCAAGTGGGGCCCTCTTCGTGAATAATCATTCACTTTTGTATGTAACGATTTTGTAAACATTAGAGGAAAGTGAAATTTTGGGGAGGCGAAGAGTTGGGAAGCCCAAAAGTCATTTTTGGGCAGCCCAACAGTCTCATCTTTTGTATAAATGTAAAAGACTTAGAGGAAGAAAGGGCTTTTTCCCAGTTAGACATGAAAAGCGACATTGTAAGAAGAACTACTTTTTTTTGCAATAAAGAATTATTGTTTGCCTGTTGGAGAAAGATTGGTGGGACTTTCAAATGTTATGCTATGGATTGCGGAAAGATGAACTATTTTGTTTTTCCAGCTTTTGTCCATAAACCGTGAGGTCGTTCTAACTCTTAGAGCCTATGTTCTTGTTTGAATGTTTTCTGGTTCATTCTGTGGATTTACCACCATGAGTAATGTATGCTGTTCATAAACAATTGGCTATCTGATTGTCTAAATATCTCTAATCGTTCATGTGTTGTAGGAAGGAATATCAACTATCTGTAATTTCTCTTTATAATGCATGTACAATACACATTACTCATAAATAAGTTACAATTTTGCTCCCCGGGGATAGATAGATAGATAGATAGGTAGATAGATAGTTTATTTTATTACTGCATATGTGATCGAGATGCTTGTGAGTTCTAAGATGAGAGGTAAGAACCTGCGCATCACGTTGTGACTGCTGCTTGCATCCTTATCACCTTGCATGGTTAATTAGGCACTTGCATATCATACTTAAGTCAAAAATACAAAAATACACGGTGGACCGGGCCGCAACCGGTAAAACCTTTGTTTTTGTTGCTTTGACCTATGGTAGCCAGACTGCAAACCGGACGGATTCCCCATACCAAATAGTCACGGGCTAGTTGGGAACATTTACTGGGGAGAATCCCTCGCTGTTGTTGTCTGTGAATTTCCAGGCCTCAACAGTGTCCTTAAGGGGCGATAGGCTCTAATGCCTCCTTCCTTCTCCTAATAGTGTCACTTTTGTAAATCCTTCAATCCTATCCCAAGTTGTTCTTAAGGGGGGATGTTAGGATAATTAGACACTTAGCAGTTAGTTAAGATCAACTTGTGTAATATATCTATTAGGTAAAAGTGTGCTTCTTTAGTATGCATTTGTAAATCTTCTAATCCGACGGTCACAATATGTTCTAGAGATAGAGTGATCCAACGGTTCAACTTCTCTTAGATCATACCTACCATTGATCTGTGGCTTAACACCTATGGATATTGAAAAACTGAGTTGCTCCCAGTCAAGCGGAGTCCCTCTAGCAGCGCGGAGGACACCAGTAGTGAAGAGGACTCCAACAGCGATGACAAGAGTCTCGACAAAGATGATAGTCAAGCTTCCGTCAACCCGCCTGCTCCACCAACGACTAGGAAGACAAACTCTCAGCTCGGTTTCAGCTTCGGGGTTCCTATAGAGGAGGAGCCTCCCTCCAAGTCTTAATCCATATTCCATGGTTCCTGTGCTTTTTCTTTTTGACTGGGCCTTTTTGAAGTTAGACTCCCCTATTTATTACAGAAGCTATTCTCAGTTTTTATGTTTTCATACTGTTATTTTTGTCACTATCATGATCTTTTTTCTCTGCCACGTGGAGGATCATTTAGATTGTAAAAGCCTGAATTCCCTTGAGGGGCAGGTCCTAACTCTTTCTCTGCCATATTCTACTTTCAGAACTATTACCTTGAACTATATTTTAAACTGTATTGCTATTTTATTTCAATAAATTAATCCCTGAATTTACAAAAATGTCATTAAATTAATCCAATAATGAGATCTAACAACTCACATCTCCACAACTATCCTACATAGTTTTATTAAACGCCTAGAATTAAATTAGTGTAAAGATGGTTTGCCATTAAATCCATGCTAAATATAACGACTAATGTTGAATAAGTTTCAATGTGACAAAACTTCTCATATAATTAACAACGATACACAATGAAGTAGTTAAATGTGGTTTGGCATATATATATATTTTGCTTTCCATGCAAATACAATGTTAGAGCTCTATAATGTCTTTTATATTTTGAACTGTTTGGAGTTATGAGATTATAAAAATGTTTAAGTAAAGAATAATATTTTAATTGTCGCTACCCATGAACAAATTAATTGATTTCCATGCAAATACAATGTTAGAGCTATATAATGTCTTTTATATTTTGAATTGTTTGGAGTTATGAGATTATGAGATTTTTATGCACGGTTGAATTTTGAAATGTGACATGAAACCAAAAAAATATCTTAACATTTATACAGTTTTATAAAATTCGTAACATTCCTGTATTTTCTTTGTTTGTGAATTTAAATTCATAGAAATTAATTAATAAAAACATTTTTCTTTTATAATAATATAAATTATATTTTTTTTTAATAAAAAATTAAATTTCATAACTTTCTTTTACTTTGCTTGTTGGTCAATTTAAACTCATATAAATTAAAACTTAAAATTAATAATATGTTAATTTCTCTTTATAATACTATAAATTATTATAATATGTTAATGTTATAGTTTTAATTGATATTTATTATAAGTTTAATTGGAACTGTAGCATGGACAAAAGAAATTAATGGAGGGTGGAAAGTTTACTTTAGTCTAGAAAATAATTGTGAATCAACAAACTTTGTGAGTTGGGACAAAATAACCTCTTTTTTGAAATTCACCTTACCCTATTATCTTACAAGGTTCTGGAGTTGTAGCATATTAAGAGAATCTTGGTGAAAATTTGAGAAAATCCAAAAGCATTATATAACTTATAACCTAAATTAATAGCAATATGCCTTATCCTATTCTCCTCATAGAAGTGGAGCTCTCCCCCATTGAGAGCATAACTATGACTAGGTACTTGATATAAATGCATAAGATAAACAACATGGAAGACCATAGACTTCTTAAAATTGGTTTAAATTCCAGCCAAAACTTATTGTGTCTCAGGCGAGGCTAGCATAAAGACACATTGGCATGGTTAAACCTTTTGGGGGTTGACGAAAATGCCGCTTCAAGTAAAATTTTGATAACATAAAAAATATTGTTATGTCTAAGTTTAAAGAGAAAGTATGGTGCCAGAAGGTTTTAGAGGTCAAAATAAAATTAAGATACTATAAGGAGGTCATTAACCCTAACCTAGAAGTTCAAAGTTATCTATCATTTTTAACTAGTTCAAAGAATAAAATTAATATGATAAAGATAAGAACAAACTCCCATGAGACCCATAGTGAAATTGGGTGTTGGAAAACCCCTAAAACTACGTGGGATGAAAGAATTTGTTATCTTTCTGTGGCAATGAGAGTTGAGGATGAAAAACACTTTCTCTTAGAATGCCCTTCCTACACTCACATTAGGTCTTAGTTTCAAAATCTCTATTACAACAGAGACCTTTCTAACCTTATAACTTCTCAAAACTATGCTAAGTTAGGAACGCTTCTCTTTAAGTTTTTTGAGCATAGGAATAAAATTTTAAAGCAAACCAAATAATTATTTTCTTTTCTTTTCTCTTAGGGTTCGATGGACCAAATTTGGTCTCAATGGACTTTAACCATCTGATCATCATCATCATTATTTTTTGAATAAAAGATTAAAATTCATGACATTCCTTGATTTTCATTGTTTGTCAATTTAAGTTCATATAAACCAACAACAAATCAATTTCTCTTTTTATAATATTATAAATTATATATATTTTTAATAAAAAGATTCATAATTGTTTCCCATAGTTTAAACTAATTGCATCGAGAGAAGCAAGGTACTTACAACCTATAGGAGATGTTTTAACACTTAACATTATGTAGCATGTCATTCCCATAAAAAAAGAAATAAAATGTAAATGATGTCGGCTTAAACAAAAATAATAATTAAGTTATATTCATTTGATCTTAAACCTAGATATACCAAAAAGTGAGAGAGATCAAATATCCGAAGTTGTAATTTTTTCTTATTGTGTAAAAAATTTAAGATAAAAATAATTCACACCTCTAGAAAATTGGATCCCTTTTGTTGCTTGATAGATTCAGGTTAAGATGGATCTAAATTGGTAAAATAAAACAATCAAAAACATATTTTTATTATAAATACAAATGTAAAAGTAAAACCATATACATTATAATAGAAAATTGATTATTAAAATTTTAATGCAAGTTCAATATTAAGTATAACTAAATACAAAATAACTAAATAAAATTGTATGAAATAAAATCCCACTGATTTAGAAAATTACATTTTATAAAAGCTTCTTCATGTTATAATGTCTAATTTAATTCAAGTCACCACTATCTAAACACATAAATGGTTGGAGTGTATTTATAATTACAATTCTTGACTAATTTAATCTATTTTACATATAATCTAGGAGTGCCTAAATTAGCTACATTTTAATTTAGATCATACAATTTGGTTTTATGCGTCTTTCAAGGCCTTAAAATTGACTTTGAGCATAAAATCTCTTTATTTTCACATTTGACACATTTTCTTCCATTTGGCACCTAGTGCACAAGTATTAGATTTCCACCCCAATTTTTGAAGTTCAACTTCTCATTGTTCTTATCCACATAGTGTTTTGTCAATATATTGAATTTGAGTGTAAATTTTAATATAGTGTTTTGTCAATAAATTGATTTTGATTATTTTTTAAATAACATAACAATTTAATATTTGTTGTGAAAAGTAGAACAAATAGATAATACCAAAAAGATGAGCTTTCAACAATCCAAAATGAAACTACTCCTATTATATTAGCATATTCAATTCTATGAAACTTAGCGACAATACTTATATAAAAAAATTTTGGTTATGTTGGTGGTATATAACCTGAAATAGACTCCTTAAACCAAGACAAATTTGTAGAACATTTAATATAAAAACTAGATTAAGAGAATACATTATTTCTTTTCACTTCATCCTGGGATTTCTCTGTAGGATCTGCTTTTATCTTGATAGAATCCATGTCATCTCGAGGTTGGAATATTGTTTCATCTTCCCTATTCATTGTTGATTAGAGGTAGTGAAAAGACTCACAAATACTATAACATATAATTAAAAAATAAACTCAATTATAATATGATTATTTCTACAACCAATAATCTAGAATGGTTGAGCTACTGCTCTCACACCACACTTGCATTACTTCATAAAATGATCTTAAATACATAGAAGAATATTTCTCTAGAAGGATTTAGTTGCCAAAAAACTATCTAGATCCAATGTCTAGATCTAGGTATTATTTGACTATGTTAACCTTGGGACTCACAAACAACAACTATATCCACTAATTAGAACAATGTGAGTAATTGCATTAGTCCAGCACTCTTTGCTAATTATTATAGCTGAGTATTTTAACATCTACAACACCTAGATTATGTCTATGACTTTAAAAAACATCTCTTTCCAATAATTTTGTGAAATATCATGTAATTGGTCTTTTGAATTACAAAATTCAAAATAAATTAATCATTGCTTACAAGTTCTCCAATGAAATGATATCTAGTGTAATATGCTTGCTCTTTCGGTGAAAAGCATGGTGCTTTGATAGATGTGTGATTGAATTTCAATCACAATAAAATGGGGTTGGATCTTATTGTTCCTTCTTTTTTCATATCCATGCTGCTTGACAAGCTGTTGCTATTGTTGCTACACACTTAACTATTGCTGATGAGATTATCACAATGGGTTGCTTCTTGGATTCCCATGAAATTGCAATTGAACTAAGATGGAAGACATAACATGAAGTGCTCTTCATGTCATCCATGATACTTGAAAAATAACTGTTATTATAGCCAACCAAAAAATCATCAATAGTGATGGAATATAATATTCCACATCTTGTTGTGTCAATAATGTGTCTCAAAATTCTTTTGCCAACTTGCCAATGTGAGCCTTTTGGAGGCTCCATGAACTTGGAAATTAGAACATCATATATGATGTATGTTCTAGAAGCAGTGAGATACATGAGACTGCCAACTAATCTCTTAAACAATGTAGAATCTGCATTTGAACCTTTATCTCCTTTGTTGAATTTTCTTCATGTTGAACTATCAGTGTAGGTTTTTCCTTGTAATTCATCATTCTAAATATTTTCAGCACATCTAATGCATATTTTTTAACATATAAAAATTCTATAATCTGTCTAATTCACTTATATACCAAGAAAGTACTTCACCAAGCCCATTTCTATCATCTCAAATTCCTGTTTCATAAATGATTTAAACTGATCTAGTAACAGGTTTCTTGTGAAAATCATGTCATCAACATATAAACAAACAAATAAAATTTCCCCTTGTTGATCATCTTTGTATATAGAGTGGGCTCATTGCCATTTTTTCTAAATCCGGTGATCAAATAAGAATCTATCCTATTGTACCAAGCTCTTGGAGCTTTCTTAATCCCATAGAGAGCTTTCTTCAACCTGCATACCTTATCTTCCAATCCTTTTATTGCACTGTCTTGTTGGTTGCTACGTAATCCTGACTAGTCTCCAAGCACTGCATGAGGAATTTGAATAGCCTCCTTCCATAATTTGAATTGTCTTGCTATATATTTTGTTCACCTCCATTCATTATAGTTAATAAAATACATCATTCTTTTACTCTTATCTACTTCTAGTTTCAGTGTAATGATCTATGATATCTCATTTGTTACATGATTAGTTGATTGTTGATTTTATTTTCAAGGTATATCTCTTTACTTTATGTGCCTAGATATTTATACTCAAATATTATTCCCCCACCACCCCTTCCCCACCCTTTGTGCTTGAATGTAAACTTTGGACAACTTTGGCCAAATTTGAGCAATTTTGAGCAATCACACATGGAAGGGGAGGATGATGGGAATCACACCTTGGAGTGGGGAAGTTCTCATCATTTCAGCCTTCGTTCGTTGCATGAAAGTTCACTATGTTTGGTTAAATTGGGACAAAGTTGACCAAATTATTTAGAATTATAAACATGGAGGGAGCAAGTCGTTGATGGTCGAAAATTCTAGAAGACTCACCTAACAGGGATTTACCTAGTAAAGGGGGTTCTCCCAATGGCATCGGGTATTGACTTACAATTTTTATTGTAATGGAATCAGTTAGGGTTCCAAAAACGTTGTAGTGTTAGCCCCATCAAAAAAGGGTGTTATCAATAGCACCACTTTTCAATTCAAGGGTCGATTTATGGTTTTGATTGTAGTGGCGTCGAATGGCACCAACCGGGGTTCCAAAAAAAGTTGTAATTTTATTCTCATAAGTCAAAAAAGGTGCTACTAGTAGCGCCACTTTTTGATTCATGGGTCAATTTATGGTTATGATTGTAATTGCATCAGTTGGGGTTTCAAAAAAGCCATAATTTTAGTCCAAAGAAAAAAAATGCTATCACTAGCATCACTTTTCAATTTGGGGGTTGTTTTTTGTGTTTTTTACAAAAAAATGAGTTTTTATGGCCAGGGTTCTCATTTTGAGTATAAAGTTCTCGTCAAGTTCTATATTATGTTAATATAGATGTTGAAAAAAAATGGAGCTATTATATCACCTCTAAAAAAAAGAAAAACAAGAAAACTTTTGAAAAGAGAAAATCAAACTGTTATTGCTATATCAACAGTAAAAAAATTAAATTAAATATCCCTTTCAAAAATGAGTCTTGTCACCATTTTCTAAATAATTAAAAAACAACACTTGTTTATAAAACTCCCTACAAAAACATTATTACATTGCTATTGAGAAAAAACCAGCGTAGATCCAAATCCTAGGCTCTATCAAGCGTCGAGAGGGATCAAATCTCTTCGTAGGTATCCATTGATTTGATTCAAACCAAAAGACACATTTTTTTATTTAAGATCCACATATAATATTTAATATTATTTATGGCCCACATATAATATTTTTTATTATTTTTTATTTTGTTATGAACTAACATTACAACATTTCCCCATACATGGTTT
>LPNX011225302.1:45170-66038 GCA_001517045.1 Pseudotsuga menziesii
AAAGTACACACATATTCTCTCATCCCATTTGAGATCTTCTCTTATTATATAGGAATAGTCATTTTCTTAGTAAGAGATATGGTATATGCAAAACAGTATAGACAAAAATACCTTGTATCCATGTTTAACAAATAAATCAACAACCTTAGAAGTTGTAGAATTTGATGTCAAAGGGATTAAATGAACATACTTGGTTAAAATATTAATTTATGGAAAGATAGTGCCCTTATCTTCAAAGAGTCCCAAACTAGTCATAAGTCCCTAGATACCTCTGCCCATCTTTTATTAGGGATGGAATTGGCTAGAGAACATAGGGCTAAGGAATGATCTATATTATTCCACTCGAAAGTGACACACTCTACCACAAATTTCTCAATTTCAAACTTCATCATTGTTACTAAACGCTGGCTTAATATATTCTTATGATTTTTATGAAAACCCACATTACTAATAAAAGGTGGTGTATTCCCATGTTGAAGAGTATATTATATAAGAGGATATCCATATTGTAAATATATTCACTTCTTAAATAGGACATCACCATTATTGCTTGTCCAAGGTTGGATGTTCTTGCAATCAATAACATCATTCTAAAATTGAGCTATAGTAGGATCCATGTTGTGGTTTGCAATGTGATTTGTACCCATATTGATTGTCTAATTGAGATGGAGTTAGGTCATTCATCCTAGTGAATTAGAGAATTTGTAAAATTATTATCTCTCCCTTTCTTGTGGATGATATCAAATTAAAAGGACTGAAGGCAGTTAATCCATTTATATTATTCTTTTAGTTTAATACTTTGTATCAATAAGTTCCACAAGTTGAGGTGATCAATTTTAATAACCAACTTACTAATGAGGAGTAAATGAGCCAATTGGCAGCTAGATGAAGTTATACTAGGACAACATTTCTTTGTTGTACGTGGGAATATGACCTTATCAATGCACCACACCTTCATATTGAATGTGCTTATGTCTTATGATGTTGAGGGGGAGGGGGAATTTAGAAGTATCAATATGGAACATAATTTATTTATCTAACTCTTATCGAGAATTTTCATAGTAATGTTAGGAACAACCAAAACAAGGGACCTTTCTAATGCTCTCAATTAGAAATTAAGTCTAAATATATCAAAGGTTGTGATAGGTTGTGCATAGAAGTTTGATGAAAAATACTTGGAGTAGTTACAAGGGATGAGCTAACAGGGTTTACATGGTGAAAACTGAAGAAAATAGGGTTTTCATGGTGAAAATTAGGGTTTCCTTGGTGTGTCTCATTAACTGGGCCACAAGCTTTAGTTGCTTCTCCTTCTGAGATGAAAACTCCTCTACCCTTATAACTGATACCTTCCTTTTATCCCTTACTAATGTTTACGACCTTGTCTTGTCTATAGTGGACTTTGACTAAAGGCTTACCACCTGGAAATTTTGCATAAGAGAAGTACTTATTCTATCAATCATTATGGACTTGAAAATTGTGGGATGGATCTTTTAATACTCCTCAGGACCCTACCCAGTTCATTACTCTTAAACATCAAGACCGACCTATCCATAATGAAGTGATGTTTCCTAGAAGTTTGGTTCATCTCTCCTCTTCCCTATTAATTATGGTGTTCTCCTTCTCCAATGTTTGTGCACATTTCCCACAAGAAAACCCTAGTCTTAAGCCTCTGACTTCAAGATCACGTCCAAAGCTCAAGAGAAAAGCTATATAATTAAAGCTGGCGCTAGGTGTAGATGTTGAGATGGGAGAGTTTCCTTTAATGTTAAACAACACTTTCGTAGGTAGATTCTCTAGTCGACATATGAATCTATCTAATTTTAAGAACTGGACTGGTGAACATTGGTTGAATATCCTTGGTTATGATCCCAAATTTTACTCTCTAGCGAGGGTGTAGCTCGAGGTCATCCTTGATAATCATGAGGACTCTAAGTTTCTCCTAAATGACACCTGGTTCTGGGACTCTGCCCCCCTGAAACTTCTCAAATGGATGGATTTTTTATGCTAAGAGAACTAGACTTTTTACCCAAATGCTTTGGGTCAAACTTCCAAGCATACCTCCAGATCTATGGTCACAGGATATTTTTAGCAGGATTGGTTCCCAACTAGAGCAATATGTATTTACCGACATGAGTTTTCTGGAAACTGGGTATATGTTTGTGTCTTGTATTCTAGTTGATATCAACTTGAGGGAGGGTTTATTAGAAAAATGAGTATTTCAGTTAGGATCCACTAGTTTACTCATAATCTTTACTACTTCGTCGTTCCTTTCCATTGAATCCAATGTCATTCTTTGGACCATCTTGTAAAAGGATTCCCTAAGTCATTCTACTAGGGTTTCGATAATGGTTTGTCATAATATCATCTTAAAGGCTATTAATCAGTCTCCTTATTTCCTCTTGGTTCCCAAGGAACATTTTCATAGTTTTAAAGAGACACACCATCAGGAATCAGCTATAGACCTTCTTTCCATGCCTGGTTTGGACTCTATCTCTTCTATCCTTACTTCAAGTAAGTTTATAAATCACCCTCCCTTGACACACATTTGTCCATATCTATTATATTACAGACAAGGGGTTTCTTCTAGGGTTTTTTCATCCTTTATAAGCTCGGTATTAAACCCTTCCCCTCTTGGGTCTCTACACTTGGTGGAACATTGGGGATTCTCAAGGTTTCACCCTAGACCATCTTTGTTTTCCTCATATGTCTCCTTGAACAAAGGTGTATGGGGACATGCGGGATTCCCTTTCTAGTTTATTGTGGCCTTCGACATCCTTTCGGAAGATCCCTATTATCCTATCCCCTTCACCCAATTGACAAAACCACCATCCCCCTATTTTTTCTGATCTCTAGGGTGCCTCATCACCTACTTCTTCCCCTATATTTGTCATTGATACTTCTGATAATGAAAACTACCCAATTCAAGAGTCGACTCTCATATTGGAATGGACTAGTGCACAAAAGGACTCCCCTGATGCTTTCCACAAACCTTTGGCTCCAGATTCTACAGGAAGACATGGTTATGACCTCAGACCTTAGACTGGGTCAACAATCAAGTTAACAAGAAATAGGGAGATTGGGTTATCTATTAATCCCCCTTATTATCATTGAAGACTTAGGGGAAAAATATCTCTTTTGGCATCTGTTATCAACCCAAATGGCACTTCTCCGTCCGAGTGCTAACATTCTTTATGTTGCTACACAAAAGGACATCTTAGAATTGAAGTTTGCCAAAACACTATAGATGGGCATGACATGAGATGCATTTACCCTTCAACCAGCTCGCCATATTATTTTTCTAGGAGTTGAATGGTGTACGCGACTATCTTCATTTCAACTCACCTACGTACGCGACTATTCCCATTGACAACTCGCATACTGTATGCGACTATCTCCATTGCAACTTGCGTACATCAGCATACATGGGTTTCCTTTAAGCAACTCGCGTGTCATACGCGGGTTGCCTATATTAATAGTCGCATACCTCTTCATTTGACATTAAAAAATATAAATCACGATTAATGGAGATTAGTTGGGCTTTAATCATTAACCACCCCAACTATCTCAACCTCATCAACCTTCGAAACCACTCTATTTCCCAAAGTATAAATAGAGGCCTTGGGGAGGGAATTAATAAATGAAGTTTGGAAAGCAAAGTTATGCTGGTGGTATATCTTCAAAAGTATTGGAGCAGCAGAACTCAGAGTCCTTTTGTTGCAGAGGAGTCCTTGTCTCAGGCGTTGGGTTGTACTCTTATCTCATTCACTGATTGTTAATAAAGAGAATTCTTCTTCCAACATTGTGTTGAGTCTCTTTCATGTATTATGGTTAATGAATATATTCGATTATGCAATAGATATATTGTTTATCTAACCTGTCATATATACATGTATAAGATTGTAGATTGTACTTGGAGAATTTTCTCTTTGTAGGTAAAGGAGGTGCATCCCTAGAAGCTTTAGAGAGAAGTAGAGCAGAACAAGATCAAGCTTGGATCAACCGTCGGTAATCAGGTGAGTCAAGTATTTCTTTTTATTTATTTTCTGTACTTTATTAAAGCTAATTGTCTGCAAGGTTAGAAGTAAGTTGGTAACCCCAGACCCTAGGTTACAAGGGTGTTTAATCGTGAACAACAAAACTGGCGACTTCGCTGGGGACCCCAACCTACTGTGGGTTAACTCTGTAGATCCTTGCCCAGTCTTTGCTTTGATTCAGTGTGTGGTGTTTTGTCTTGGTTCAGACTTACAGTGGTTTTTGAAGACATTCATAATTTTTCTTTTTGTTGAAAAATTTTACTCATGTATGTGGGTTATTGTGCTACACAGTCACATACAAAGGTCTGCATACGCGGGTTGCTGTATTGGATAGTCGCGTACAGTATACGGGTTGCTTTTATAGAAAGTCACGTACAAGTCTAAGAAACAAAAATTTTGGGGTAGGGTTGCTTGTCCCTGTCCTTTTGTGGATTTTTTCTTGCCTGATGGTCTTTAGTACTGGCATTGCACTATAGGTTTGATAGCCCTGTTAACCATACTTTGTGCTTTTCAGTAAGACCTTGGGTTTTTATTGGTTGGATTGTCTTTCTTTTAGCAATTTGAAGTGGATTTGCCTGTTGGGTGATAGGTCCAAGTGCTAGTTGTCTGAATCAGTGATCAGGGTTCTAGATACCGTATATCCCATTCTATTTTTGAATAGTGTTGGTTTGTCACTTGCCTTTGATTGATTTCAATGATTTCCATTCATTGTGTCTTCCCTAGCTGGGTTTTTTCCAAGTCCTCCTTAGGTGGTTGATCTTTGGTTTTTATAAATCTGCTTTACTTCATTTTGCTTACTTTTTATAGTTAGATTATTCAAGCATACTCAAGATTTTTTGCATTTAGGTGCATCGTAATCTTTGAGGAATTTGAAAAGTGAAAAGAAAAGCATTGGAAACATTTGCATTTCGAATTGCATATGGTAGTTTTACTTTCAGTTTTTAAATAAAATCTCAAAAATTACAAAAATAAGTCTTAGTTTTCTCTTTCTTAGTTGCATTTTCATTAGTTTATATTTACAAAAAAAAGAAGAAAAGAGAAGCTTGTTTTAAGTAGTGATAATTTGCTTTGAAATTGATTTATACACTTGTTTTTTACGTTTCTTATCGAGTCAATAACATCATAGTGTTTCACTCCACTTGCCTTCTGAGTAAAAACGACCCTTAAAATGAACACTATAATTTAAAACTTATTAGTAATTTTTGTTTTATAGGGCCATACACCTACTAGCTTAGGCTAGACTTGTGAGATAGGAAGTGTAAACTCCCCATAAGTACTTAAATTCAGACATAGTGGGCCAATCGATAGGTAAATCCTTCTCTTTATCGATAGTATCTGGGAAGCTCCTCTCAAATGGGAGTTAAGCACGAGGCCGCGTGGAGGCATTGGACTGAGGAGATAACCCTTCGATTCCTTGTTGAAACATAGACCAAGGTTTTACACATCTGGGGATTCTGTCCTAGACAGAGTTTCGGGCTCAACTACCCTGCCCATGCATACAAATTAGGCTTGCAACTATCCCCCCAGACTATTGATATAGTTAAGGTAGCCTCTAGTCTCTTGACATCTAGGGTTTACACACAGGTAAACTAGAAAGCTATTTCTGGTTCACCTTGGACGGGCCTGGAAGGTAACCCTTGTTGAAAGTGTAGGAGGGTGGTGGGTGATTCCTCTGCTTGTGCCTAAGAACCTCTTCAAGGATGCCAAGAAACTGTCTCTTGGATTTCTTCAGGAAAGCATATCTTGTACCCTTTGTGATTGTTGAGGCTTTAGCAATTTTTGTAGTGATTGCTCTATGGTTTGTCTATGTTTAGCTGACCTTAGGGTTTGAAGAGTCAAATTTAAAATCGTGGAGGACCAATCTATCAGAAGGTCATGAAGGTTGCAAAACCTTCCTCTGCTTATTACTTTGGAACCTCCACCTCCCCCTCAAAGGCGGAGATTGGACACAGATGGTTCTTTTGAACCGATAGGCGTTAGTGAAGTTCTGGGTGAACCAGAACTTAGGGAAAACCGTTTTAATTTAAACACAGTTGAGATAGAAGACTTGCAGGCTGATGAGTTTGCAAGGAATTTTAATACACCTCTAACTGACTTAAACAATCCTGTGAACATTCAGGTTCGTCCTTTCAACTCACCCATGACTGGTGTCCCTGTGGACAGGACAATGTCTACTGCAGGAGAAAGTTCTTTCACTTCCACCTCAGCCACTCCCACTGAAGGGGTGCTACCTCCCCCGGTAGGTGCCCCTAGAACAAGTATACCTACTAGCCCTTAACTCCAGTGAGCCGAGTGGTTCAACCACCGGCTCCCACAAGTCTAGCAGGTGCTTTTGGTGGTATGGTCACTGGGATTCCTAGTGTACCTACAGTTCCTACTTCCTTCACACACACTGCCCAGAGTGGTCCTGTAGGATCCTTAGATTTTGTCCAAGGATTTCCTTGGAATGGAGGGCACATTCCCCCATCCACTCCATACGTAGGCCCGACACCCTCATATGTAGGGGTGTAGTTTGGAAACACTAACCCTTATGGTCAAGGTTTTCAAACTCCGGTTTCATCTCCGTTCATGAGCTCTCCCTTTTCACTTTTTAGCGAAGGGATTCCTGCTCCTGTATTTCAAACCCCAGTTTTGACTGGGGTAGCCAGAACCTATTATACTACACCTCACACAAACAATCCTGTGGCTTATGGATGGAATCCATTCCAAAGCAACCCATCCACTTCACAACCAACAGTAGGGGGAAACCCCACTTTCACATATGGGAATATGGGGGGAAGTCCCTCTAATCCCCAAACTGGTACTTTTAGTGCTTCCGTTAGACCCAAGCTTCCTTTCCTGGCAACGTTAAACTTGCCAGATTCGTCTAAACTGATGAATGACCCAGTGAGACATGATCCCTCTTGGCCACCTGTCCCTACCAAGCTACCCTCAGATATCCCAAAATTCGAAGGCAAAGTTGGTGACAATCCTTGAGCTCATGCCACCACTTTCCATTTATGGTGCTCTTCCAACTCACTAAACGAAGATTCAGTCCGATTGAGGCTGTTCCAAAGAAATGTGACGAGTACTGTAGCAAAATGGTACATTGAGTTGCCTTCTGCTGCGTTTAGCAGTTTTTGGGACTTGGCTAACACATTCCTTAGTCACTTCCAGCTTCCTGTCCGATATGATTTTAGAATGAACTTGTTGTCTACCTTCCGGTAGAACAAGGCCACCCATATCTCGGATCACATCCAAGAGTGGAGAAGACAGAAGAGCCTTATTAAAGCCACTATTCCTCTTGAGTTCTTATTAGAATGGTTCCTTAAATCCTTATTGCCTTATATATCTAAGGATGTATCTACTTCAGGAGTGACGAATGAGGAAGAAGCTATCCTCAGGACCCAACAACTAGATTTGATATATTCTAAGTCTGGGATCTTATATGAGATTATCCCTGAGGCACCAAGGCCAACGCATGATGCAGAGAAACCTAAGCCTGGACCCCATGCCGATGGTGTGGTTGGTTCCGTAAATTCTCCCACTATAGAATCTTTGGCCAAACAGATCCATCAGCTGTTCCTCAAACATTCTATGGTGGAGGTGGCAAAGGTTGCCCCCTCACCCCAAAATGAAATTTTTTTTCCACAAACCTCTCAGAAGGGAAATCAACATCCCAGTGGGAAAAAGAAGAGAGGAAAGAAAGGGGAGGGAAACCAAAACAAGAAAAAACCCACAGACAGTGCTGATGGGGGAAAGAAAGAAAAGAAGAAGGTGAAATTCCCATGTAAGTTGTGCCATGAAGATCACCTTACTCATCTATGTCCCCTTATGGAACATGCTCAGAAGCTATTAAAATCCCAACAACTGGCTGTCCTGAAGGATCCTTTTCCCCAGGGACAGAATTTAGCTTCAGCTTCAAATGCAATAGGGGGCACCCCAAATGCTCCTGACCCCAATTATATCAACATGGTTCAATCCCAAACTTTACTATAGACCAGGAACAAAAACTATGAAAAAGAGACCTCGGAGAAGGGTAAGTCAATAGGTGAAACTTCTAACCCTCTCACGATTAAGAAACCTGCCGAAATTATGCCCAAAATACCAAAAGGTGTCTTTAAGAAGACCTTGCATAATCCTAATGCTAGGGATACAGCGAACTACTCCGTAGTTTAAGAATTATCCCAAACTCCTTGTGCAATGTCGGCTTTAGAGGTGTTACAAAGTTGTCCCACCAAGCGGGATGCACTCTTAGCAGCCTTAGGCAGTATGGACTCATCGAGTCTCATGGCGAAATTTAATTTGTCTGATGTCAAAATTTGCCTACCATATCATGTAGCCTTATCGATAGATGTCATCCATGGTGGAAAAACCATTGGAAGAGTAGTTGTCGACAAGGGTGCTTCTACATGTGTTATGTCCTTGTCTTGTTGGAAAGCTCTTGGATCCCTAGAGCTGGTCTCGTTAAACACCCTGCTTACTGCTTTCGATGGAAGGTCATTCCGTCCACATGGTATCCTACTGGCTTTTGAAATTAAGTTGGCAGGGAAAGCAGTGTCTGTTGAGGTAGAGGTGATTGATGCACCTTTGGATTATGACTTGATCTAGGAGAGAAGTTGGACTTATGCCATGTCTGCTATTGCATTGGTTGTCTTTCAGGTGGTAGTGTTTCCACATGAAGGGAAGTTGGTTACTGTTGACCAACTCAGTTTTACTCGGAAATGCCACATGGAATATAATGAGTCCACTATACCATTGGTTGATCAGGTTAAACCTGCTTCAGAGAGCTTAGGGGCTAGAATGTATGCATCATTGATGGGCACATTTGATTTTCCAGCTTCAATTAATTATATAGGTTCTACTAGTGTGGGGAATTCCATTGCTATGGTTGTTTATAGGAATGATCCTTGGGTTCTCCCTTCCCACCATGAACCTGAAGTGCCCTTTATCGGAAGCGGAAGTGGCTTATCAAGCTATCACCCATACCACTGTTGATCCCATTTCGGTCCCCCTCACGGTCTCAGAGGAACTGGAAAAACCCTATCTGCCTGCTTGGGCAGAAAACTCTTTGCATTCTAAAGATTGCTTAAATATGGTTTTACCTTTGGATGAAGCCATTTTGGAAGCCATGTGCGGACGAGATAAGATCTATGAAGATCTTCACCATCGATCCTATTTTCTTCCAGAGTTAAGCAGGATAGAGAACCAGGAGTTTCATATGAGACTGGTAGATGATGTTGATATGCCTATTAATCTGTTACCAAGGGAAGGAATGTTTGCTCAGGGGAACATGGAAAATATTTTGGCTACTATCCCTATAAACATCTCTGTAAATCCTAACATTGTGGAAAATATGCATATCGACGCAAACTGCTCTCCTGAGGAGATTGTGATCTATACATCCTTGTTTAAGGAATTCTGCGACATTTTTTCCTAGTCATATGAGGATATGCCATGCATTAATCCATCTATAGTGCAACGCAAAATCCGAACATACCCTGATGCTAAACCTGTTCGAAAAAAGTTGAGACCTGTCAACCTGTGTAAAGCGGCAACAATGAAGGCTGAAGTGGAGAAACTGCTGAAAGCTGGTTTTATTTATCCCATAGCTTTGACAGAATGGGTGTTCAACCCTGTTCCTGTTGATAAAAAGCAAGGGACCATACGCGTATGTATTGACTTTCAAGATTTAAACAAATCCTATCCTAAGGACAACTATCCCATGCCATTTATAGATCAAATTATTGATGCTCGCGCGGGAAGTGAAGTTTTTTCATTTATGGATGGTTTCTCCGGATATAATCAAATACAAATTAAACCGAAAGACCAACATAAAACAGCTTTCATTTGTCCTTAGGGTACCTTCGCGTACAAGAAAATTCCCTTTGGATTGAAAAATGCTGGGGCAACCTTTCAGCGGGCAATGAATTTTGCCTTTCATGATATTAAATCCATTGTTGAGCCCTACCTTGATGATCTGCTTGCACATTCTCGTAAGAGGATTGATCACCCAGATCACTTGCGTTTGATTTTTGAACAATGTAGATACTATAAGATTCGCTTGAATCCCCACAAGTGAATTTTCTGTGTCGAGTCAGGGATACTACTCAGATTCATTGTTTCTAACAAAGGAATTCAGGTGGATCCTTGGAAAGTTGAGGCAATTCTCAATTTGCCTCCTCCTCGTTCTATCAGGCAGCTTCAGAGCCTGCAAGGGAAGTCCAATTTTCTTTGACATTTTATTGTAAATTATGCCAAGATTACTAAAGGTTTCATGCGCCTGTTAAAATAGGACACCCCATTTGTATGGGATGAAATTACATAACTCACATTCGAGGCATTAAAAAAAGCTTTGTTGTCGGCACCATTATTGCCTTCGCCAGATTACTCTAGAGATTTTATATTGTATCTGGTCGCATCTAAGTTTACTATAGGGGTAGTCTTGGTCCAGGAGGATGATAATCTCCAGGAGGATGATAATCTCCAAGAGCATTTCGTCTAATATCTCAGTCGTGCTTTAACCAGACCTAAACTTAGGTATTCCCACGTCAAGAAGTTGGCCTTAGCAGCTGTTTATGTTGTTAAGAGGTTACGTCACTGCATCTTACCGAGGACTACGATGGTAGTGGTAGATGTTAATCCTTTTCAATATGTTTTGTCTCGACGGATAGTTGGAGGCAAATTCAACAAATGGATAGTCATTCTACAAGAGTTTGACTTGGATTTTCAGTCTGCTGAATCCAAAAACTCCTTAGTTTTTGCTGAGCTCATTGCAGAATTTCCAGTAGAAGAAGATGTAGCCATTGAAGAAGACTCATTCCCAGATGAGCATATCTTTTTTATTTCCACCTCTGATCCCTGGTACGGAGATATACTTATCTATCTCTAGACTATGAAGTATCCTACAACTTTCTTGCGGGAAGAACGACGTAAACTACGCCTGCATGCCAAGAACTACCTCATTATAGGAGATACTTTATTTCGTAGGGGGTTAGATTATGTTTTGCATCGATGTCTTACCCACGAGGAAGTAGATATTGTCCTAAATGATGCCCATAGTGGAGTGTGTGGGGGTGATTTATCTGGGTTAGCAACGGCCCATAATATATTACGTGTCGGTTATTTCTAGCCCATGATCTTTAAAGATTGTGTGGAAGACGTGAAGCGCTGTCATCCTTGTCAGCTTTACACTAGAAAGATGCGGTCGCATCCCGCTCCATTATTTCCCGTCATCTCAGTGGGGGATTGATTACGTGACGTGTAACCCACCCTCGGCTGGGGGGCACAAATATATCGTTGTCGCTATGGATTATTTTACGAAATGGGCAGAGGCAATGCCCACCTTTAAAGCTGACGGGGAAATTGCAGCTTTTTTCGTGTTCAATCAAATTATCACACGATTCGGTATACCTAAAGTGATTGTCACTAACCATGGCAGTCATTTTCAAAATAGCATGATGATTGAATTGACCACTATGCTGGGATTTAGACAAGAACATTCATCTTCGTTCTATCCTCAAGCAAATGGTCAAGTCGAGGCTGTTAATAAAACATTGAAAACTATCCTCAAACGTACTATTAATGCAGCCCGTTCCAACTGGCATATCATGTTGTATCCTGCACTTTGGGCATATCGGACCAATGCGAAAACTGCTACAGGATTTTCCCTTTTCCAACTCGTTCATGGAGTGGAAGCCGTTACCTCGATTGAATGTGAAATCCCGTCCTTAAGAATTTCCATTCATGTGTTACCTGATAGGGCTGAGCTGGAAGAACATTTATTACATTTAGAACATCTTGATGAATAGTGTAGAGATGTGCTCACAACAAACCAAGCTCATGAAAATAGGGTTAAAAGCCAATAAAATAAATCAATCAAGCCTCAGATTTTTTATAAAGGGGAACTTGTTTTGCTATGGGACTAAGACAAAGAACCCCTGGGGGCAAGAAAATTCAGGTCTATGTGGTTGGGGCCTTATGTCGTGTCAAAGGTGTTAAAGAAGGGCGCACATGAATTGATTGATTTCGATAGGAATAAACTTCCTGAGCCTAGAAATGGGCTCTACCTGAAAAAGTACTATGCTTAGGCTTAGCACTTTTTCCTGTATTGTATTGTATGTATTTTTATTTACAATAGGTTGTCGGTTTGTGTTTTTATACCATTTGTTGGTTGTTACAGATGTCTTTTGAGTGGTTTGTAGGTTTCGTTGATGGCACCAGTCACCACACTTGTAATTTGGCTTCAGCTGCATGGGTCATTTATTCGCCCTCAAGACAGGTAGTTGCCTCAGGAGGCGCTTGCTTAGGTCCTGCCACCAAAAATGTCGTTGAATACAGGGCCGTCATTGAGCTTTTATGGGATGCTTTGTCACGTGGTATCACTCAGCTAGAAGTCCAACTGGACTCTCAACTAATGGTTTCCCAGCTCAATCAGGCTTATTAGGTGTGGAACCCTATTCTATTACGTCATTTTATGCAAGTTAGGTTATTGGAAAGAAATTTTGAATTCATTACATTGAATCATATTCCAAGAAATCAAAATTCATTAACTGATGCATATGCTAATTATATCTTGGATTGGCATTTAACACATTTTACATAAAAATATACAGCAGACACATTAAAAACATTTGTAAATAAACCGACAATATATATATATATATGTGTGTGTGTGTGTGTGTGTGTGTGTGTGAATATCTGTCCATATAGATAGGTCGAGTCTCTGATCCTCAGATCTAGTCATAACTGTATAATATACAAAAAATATACAAAACATGGGTCAAAGTCCATAAAATGCTCCCAGGTCTAAGTTTGATCACCCTAGTCACTTGGACCAGCCTGGTGCCCCCGATCACCCTGTGCTCAGGCTTCTTCAGCCTCCTCGGCTTCAGCAGCCTCAACAACATCTATATACACAAGTACTGCTTTGGCTACCCGCCTCAAAAGGTGTATCCAGACAGGTGGTACACCAACCACTAGTTCCTGCATGATGGCAGGGATGTGATCAATCCATAAGGTAGGTAATTTCTGGGTAAGCCTGGCCAGTTTCCCCTCAATAACCCTATCAAACCCTAGTCCTCTCCCAAAACAAAATGCACATACATGCATGGATGCCCAGCAGGGCGAACTGGTCCAATATCTGCATTTTGACATTTTTAAAAAGGATTAGAAATCTTATACATATGTATATATCTATATAATTAAAATTCATAAAAATTTTGAAAATAAAAATTACCTAAATCTCCCCATGCTCCTCCTAGAGGGAGGACGAGGTTAGTATCACCTCAGAAATCTAACCCAGCATATGGAAACTTCTCCAAGGCTGGCAACTGTCGCTCCCACCAAAAGTAGAAGTCGTCGTCATAGACACTCTGGACCGATCAACTACCTTACTTGTAGAGGAAGATATCTTCCCATCTACTCAGCCTAGGCTGACGGGGAGAACGAACTGGGAATGGAATTGCAAGACTCAAACCCAGCACTCTCTCAAAGAAAAAGGCTACTAACATGCTGGAATAACCAAAATTCTTCCTCCTACCTCTTTTGCACTCAGAGAGCTGTTTTTGCATTATCGGGATCACTCTCGAGCACCAATCATATAAGGCTCCCTGCATACAGTCTACTGCTAGTCTCATTTGGTTCCGAGTTGTAAGGTGAAGTGATGATGACCCTGCAACCCTCACTATAGTGCTCACCAATCCCTGTAAAGGAAATTTGCGAATGTGAACAATAGCGATGTAGCTACCCCTCTTTTGAGTGCCTGGCTTGTAGTATATATCTATATAGTTTTGTACACTTAGAGGGTTACCGCCTCTGCCGGTACCTTCCAAGTTCACCAGAGCTCGCCGTCATGATAAACTGGAAATGAAATAGACATCCTCCAATGAAACCTCTAAAAACTCACCTTGAACATCAAACATGCCCAGATCATGATCCCAATAATTTATCAAAAACTCTAAGAGGTGGACATTTGCCCGCATAGGTGAGGCACAGAAAAAATTTAATAACCCACTTTGATGTAAAACATTCACTGTGGGGGAATCTTGAAGAGCTTCTTGGTCCATGTCTTCATATTCCTGCTCCCTCCACTCAAGCACAATCTTTCAATCTAATAAACAAGCAATTGCAAACTGTTAGATTCATATAAAATTTGAATTTTTTCACCCCATACATTCTTTTTCTACCTCACGCAGCGTACGTGACTGTCTTTTAGGCAAGTCGCATACTGTACGCGATTGTATTTCGAGAAACCCGTGTACAGAACGCGTTTATGTGACTATTAACATACCATACCTGTGTACATAGTGTCCATGCTTTGAGGGCACTTAAAAACATGAATCAGGGCTCCAAATTGGCAATTGCTTGGATCAAATGAAAGAGCATGGAGTGTAGTTTTACCTGACACTTGCGGTTTTGGGAATGGTCCACTGAATCGTCCACAACGAGCAATCAAAGGTAGAGGTAAAACTTGTCTTTTTATGGTTAAAAATAAAATGGTGAGTTTTTTATTCATATTTTTAACTATTTATAGAAAATTTATTTTCAAAGTGGCTTTTTTCCTGTTGGGGCGCGGACCTTGAAGGTCCTTAATTTTGGCAACTCTGCGGTTTTGGTGCGAAGCTTGTAAGCGGAGTTGCGGTCCAAAATAGTCTGAGGGGTTTCAGGGTTGGGTTAAAGCCCCTCTTTTTGTAAATAACCCATGGTTTAAGCCCATGGTTTTTAAGCCCATGGTTTAAACCCATGGTATTGTAATAGTGCACTTGTATAAATAGGCACTTATGTAAAGGAGAAAAGGGATTTTAGTATGATTTGTATGATAATAATTTGATGTGAAGAAGCTAACGCCTATTTTGGATTTAAGGTTAAGTCCCAGCTAAGTGCGTGGATGACCTCTACAGCTGAGTGCGCAGAGGGTTTTGGAAGAAAGGTTCTGTAGCTAAGTGCGCAGATTTGGGTTGTTGAGAAGATCTGCAGCTAAGTGCGCATATCAAAACTGTGTGTTTGTAAAGTGTTGAATATAAACGCAGTTCTGTGGACGTAGCCCCTACACTAGGGGTGAACCACATATATCTTGTGTTGTGGTGGTTCTTTTATGTTGTTTCTGTTATGTTTTATGCATTTGATAAGTAGATGAATGATAAAGTAAGATAAACTGTTAAGTATTAACTTCGCTGTGAATTCCCAGTTAAGGGTTAAGCAAGAAACTATCCTTTTATCTAAACTGCGAAGCTATTTAAGTGAATTTCAAAGCTCTGTATTGTATGATTACTCATTGTTAAGGATAAAGGTACAATAATATCCCTCTTTTGCCTGCAGAAACCTGATTCTGCGGCACCCCATAGCTGTTTCGGGTGAGACTGCAACCTGTTCGCAGGTTGTTGCCGAAAGGGCCAACACTGTGGGTCTCTTTGTTGGTGCAAAGATAAAAAGTATAAGAACCCGGGTCTTCCCTAAGCACCAAAAAATTGGTTCCATTGCAACAGAACCAATCTGTTGGAGCTTAGGGCAGACCCGGGTTCTTATACTTTTTATCTTCGCACCAACAAAGAGACCCACAGTGTTGGCCCTTTCGGCAACAACCTGCGAACAGGTTGCAGTCTCACCTGAAACAGCTATGGGGTGCCGCAGAATCAGGTTTCTGCAGGAAAACGAGGGATATTACTGTACCTTTATCCTTAACAATGAGTAATCATACAATACAGAGCTTCAACATTCACTTAAATAGCTTCGCAGTTTAGATAAAAGGACAGTTTCTTGCTTAACCCTTAACTGGGAATTCATAGGGAAGTTAATACTTAACAGTTTATCTTACTTTATCATTCATCTACTTATCAAATGCATAAAACATAACAGAAACAACATAAAAGAACCACCACAACACAAGATATACGTGGTTCACCCCCAGTGTAGGGGTTACGTCCACAGAACTGTGTTTATATTCAACACTTTACAAACACACAGTTCTGATCTACGCACTCAGCTACAGATCTTCTCAACAACCCAAATCTATGCACTTAGCTGCATAACCTTTCTTCCAAAACCCTCTGTGCACTCAGCTGCAGAGGTCGTCCACGCACTTAGCTAGGACTTAGGCTTTCTTACAAAACCCTCTACGCACTTAGCTGTAAAGGTCATCCACACACTCAGCTGGGACTTAACCTTAAATCCAAAATAGGCCTTAGCTTCTTCGCATCAAATTATCATCATACAAATCGTACTAAAAGCCCTTTTCTCCTTTACATAAGTGCTTATTTATACAAGTGCACTATTACAATACCATGGGTTTAAACCATGGGCTTAAAAACCATGGGTTTAACCCATGGGTTATTTACAAAAAGAGGGGCTTCGACCCAACCCCGAAACCCCTAAGACTATTTTGGACCGCAACTCCGCTTACAAGCTTCACACCAAAACCACGGAGTTTCCAAAATTAAGGACCTTCAAGGTCCGCGCCACAACAGGCCCCTAAGACTCACTAGTGTCCCGTACCGGGACACTCTGCTGCTTTTCTGGTGGAAGAATCTTGTTGGTGAAGATAGTAAATTGCTTGTTGAGGTTGCGCATGATATCTTCAGCTGCTTGCTCCTTCTCCATTATCTCCTGCACTGTTGCTGAAGATGCTTCGCTGGCCTTTTCCTGTGCAAACGCATCATACTCCTTTAAGACTTTGTGCTGGTTGTCTACAGCAGTGCTCAACTCCAAAGCCTCGTTAATGAGGGGTTGCAGAGAGTTCACTAACAGTGTTTCTTTCCTTCTGCATGCCTCAATCGCTCGCTGGAGCTCATTGCTATGCTTCACCTTAAGCATCTTTTGCATAGGAGGTAATGTATTAATTTCTGCTTTGATTGCATCCAGCTCTGTCTGTCGCTGCTTGATGGTTTCTTGCAACTTTTCGACTTCTGGGTTGTCCTGCAAGTTCGCCCAAGCCTTGACACTTTCGTCCAGCAGCTTTGATGCACTACTCACAAGATCTAAGATCTTGGTTGCTGAGGCCTGAATATCTCTACGACGCTGCTCCCTGACCTCTGGTGGACTCTCAGGAATGATGCGAATTTGAAGCTCCACAATATGAGCCTCATGCTCTGCTTTCATCTTCTCTATCTCGCTTTGAGACTGTTGTGCATAGTCTTTCAGCTTGACGATTCTTTGCTCCGGTTCTTCTTCATCCTGCATGTCGAAGTTAGTGAGACTTCGACACGCCTCATCCAACACTCGTGCCAGTGCAGCCTGCTTGCTTTCTGCTTCCCTCTTCTTCTGTTCAGCTTCTTCCAACTGCGCTGCGAGGCTCTCACTCTGCTTCGTGGCATTTTCTAACTGTATGTGTGAGTGGTTGTCACGTTCTCGGATCTCGTTCATGATTGCCAATTGACAAAGATGCCGCTCTGGCATAGACAACTTGGCGTAGTCTATCTCAACTGTCATACTCATATGCGATCAAGAGGCTGCATCAGTTATTATAAGGGCTGCACTTGGTACTTTCCCTTTGTTGTTTATGGCTAGCCAATGCCTCGTATCTGGCTGCGCGGCTACTGGGGCACTGCTTGCTATGGCGCCAGTTGGCTGTTCAGCTTCTACACACCTTTCTTCTTCGGTACGACCACTAACTTCAGCTTCGCCACAATAAGGACCTTCGACACAATATTGACCTTCGACCCATCTTGACACAAGCTTCAACAGAACTTCGAACTTCGACCCACGACAGAATTTTCTTCCCCAACCTTCGACATTGTCTAAAACTTCATCTGTAAAGGGAGTAGGAAAAGGATCGTGTAAACATGCATCATTCAGCTTCCTTAGGTCAACATAGATTCTGATTTCTCACTTGGTCTTCTTTTTTTGTACCACCATAGGGCTGACCCATTCGGACTCTTCGACAGGCTCAATGATTCCTGCAGTGAGCATCTTATCTAGCTCCATCCTGACTTTTTCTTTATACCTAGGATTCAACCTATAAGGGAACTGCTTCACAGGCTTTGCATCAGCTTTCAAAGGGATTTTTATCACTCCTATATCACCAAGGATACCTTTCATTTATGAGAACTTCATCGAAAATAAGTCCTGATACTCATGGAGAAGTTCAGTCACTTTTCTTACCATTTCTTCTTCCCCATAATCTCCAATGGTAGCGTACTTAGGCATTTCTTCTCATCCAATGTTTACTTTCCTTGTTTTCAAGGGCTGAGTTACTTCAGATGATTCGACTGCTGGTCCATGTACTTCACAATGTCCTTCTTACTCAGAAATATTAATGTTGCAAGGGTCATCGTCTTCATCAGTGGTGAGGTTATAGCATTCTACCACATTAGCTTCTTGTTCCTTCCAATCAGGTTGATACTCGGCTATTTCTTTATCATCAAACACCTTATTATGGATCACCCTAATAGCTGCATCCAAAGCAGGGCAATCATCATTAATAGAAAATGTGAGCACAAAACTATCAACAAGGATAACCCAACTTACAGTACCATGGCGAAGCTCCACCTCCGCATACCAGTTCTTTGCTACAGGTTCCAGAGTGTGTACAAACCTATGTACCCATTCTTCACAAGGTACACGCTTCCATGCTTCATAACACTGCTCCAAATGTTCCTGAGGGCTAGTCTTACCATTAAATCTGCTTCATACCTCCTGAGGTTGATCCATGAATCTCAGGCGAAGAAACTTTTGACAAGCTCTCCAACTATGAATATACTTTTTATGACCATTCCACCATCTGGCAGCTGCGGCTTTGAATACTAAATCTAGAGTCTCCATTTTCTGTGAATCTAGTACTTGCTCTGAGAATTGTATAATAAAATATTCTGGGTCTGTCAAGCCATCAAAAGTAGGTAAGATCTTTGTCTGTGAGCCAACCCATCTGATAGACTTGGTAATTCTTGCACATCGATGTCCATGTAGCTTATAAATTCTATTCTGCCAATTCTCTAGACCTTCGTTTGAATCAGTCATGCAAGAACTGTCACACTGCCAATCCATTATACCTTCAGTAGTAGGGTTAACATAGTCTTCTTCTTTAGCTGTGATGTTGTAAATATGATCCAAAACATCCTGATCTTCATATCTTATTGGCTTTGTATACCTCTCTCCTTGAGAAGGGTCCAACAGTACTATGAATATCAAGCCTTTTCCTTCAAAAGTCATCTGTCTATTCTTAAGGTTGATTACTACATAATTGTCTATTGCCCATTCAATTCCTAGCAATGCTGGATAGGGGTTGCTATCATCAATTATTTCAATGACTTCAAAATCTGCTAAGGTACTAACTCCATCAATGTCCACTGGTACACCAGGGAATCTTGCCAAGGGCACAATCTTCTGCTGATTGGATAATATCAACTGTATAGGGGAGCATTCAAGCGTAGGTCTTCCCATTTGTTCCCATGTCTGATTAGTTAGGACATTCACTTCTTATCCCAGGTCTAAAATGATATCAGTCATGTCATAATCCCCTATCTGAGCATGCAATCTCATTTCTCTTCCAGTCCTTCTAACTCTTTTAACAGTTTTTCCCTTATCAGAGCTTCGCTGAGGTTCGCAAGATGCAATAACTTTCTGTAACTCATTCAAAGCATTCTGATTTCTTAATAGCTTCATACAACTCTGTAAAAATAATGTTAGTGTACTTACTTGATCCGGCGAAGCTTCTTGAAACTGTAACTACTGGTGATGCTGTTGCGTAGTTGCTACTGATGTTCTTGGATCAGTAAAGTCTTTTTTAGCTTCCATAAATGTTCCTTTTTCTCTTCCAACATCAAAGGCTGGAATTTTTTCTGGGGTCTTGCGGACCCAAGCCTCATCAAGCTATTTCCCCTTATTCTGCACCTGTGTCGTAGCTCCACTCCTTGTAACAACGTTAACGACTGGGACAGGTCTTTTCTCTACAGCAATCATCTGAACATTCTGAGTAGGAGCACCATTTCTTTATTGTATCTTGGCTATCAACTGTGGGCATTGCTCAATCACATGATCGACTTCTCTACAATATCGACATGTCATAGTTGGGCTCTAACAATCTCTAGCTACATGTCCTGCCTAATTACAGTTATAGAAAATAACCTGGCCTCGTCCTCTTCCAGGCATACCACCATGACCTCGACCTGATGTACTACCACGGTAACCATATCCATCATTGCCTTGTGCATCGGGTTGTACCCTATAAGCATCATAGGTTCACCCTCTCATGAGGTCAAAGCTGCGACATTCATCTTCGTTGTGTCCAACTGACTTACAGAACTTGCAGTAGGGATTCTTAGGTACTTGAACATATCTCTGCAGCAGATAGAAATATTCAGGTCGATGTTGGCCAGTTGTTCTACAGATCTCACAATATAGGACATTAGGGTTAAACGGGTTCGGTGCACCAGTATTCAAATAATTCCTTAGTGCAGGACACTGTTCTTTGTCATGACCTTCTGTCTTACATCGTGTACACCAAACCTCTTCTCGAATAGCTTTCCCTTTTTTCATGTCGCGAAGCTCCAAAGCCATTTCTGATAGCTATTCCTATATTTGGGCTATTCCAGAATTATCTCCAACAGGAGCTGTTTCAAGTTTCATAGCAATTTCCAACACCTCTTGCTGATCAGCAACCTTCTGTTGCATAAGTGGAGTCCTGATATGAGGCAATAGTGCTGCAATGAACCATTGTTTATGTTGTTATGGTCCAATAGTGAAGCTAACTTGATCCAATAGAACCTTGAACCTCTGATCAAAGTCCCAAACTGATTCACCTCGCTTCTGCTGAATTTCTTTTAGTTCAGTTATACACTGTGACTTTGATTTAGGCTTCTTGAATTCTTTGATCATTGCTTTTTTAATATCAGCCAAGGCATAGTTCTGAGTACTGGAAAAC
>LPNX011225302.1:66237-221568 GCA_001517045.1 Pseudotsuga menziesii
GGGATAACAGATCTGCGCTGTGGAGTTATAGGAGGGTTTCTAACAAAAGGGGTTTCTTCAGATTCAGATTCTTCTAGACTTAATGAGGTATAATCGGTATTCTAGCCTAGGGTATAGGATCCAAGAGTTCTCTTCTATCTTTTACCATTGCGAAGAAAACCACTTTGCTCGTCGAAGTCACTTTCGCTTCCAAACATAGGTTAGTAGCAATAAATCTAGCAATCTGATTGGATAAGCAATATGCCTTTTTCAGCCAAGAGCATTTTAATTTTCAAACTTAATGAATTTAGGTACTTACCCCTTGGTCCTTTGAAAAACTGTCGTTCTGCTTCGCTAAAAGAAGTATGTGTGTCAATGGCGAACTCCGTCACAAATGCTTCAAGGGTTCGCGTTATCCAAAAGTCAACAGCTCTTGATACCGCGTTGTTCACACTTTTCAACAGCTTAATTCTTTTTGGGGTCCAGGCAGGAGACTGATATTCTTTGAAGTTTGTCTTTCTTTCTGTCAACCTGGATAACCACTGGTGCAATTCTATGTGGATACTAGCAAAGAAAATTTCATAAATATCAGAAAAATGTACCTTTGCAAGAAGTCATCTGAGCTACGACGAGGATCCTTATTCTCTTGTTTAGCAAATCTCAGATAAGTATCTTCAATCCAGTCACTGATTTCTTTTACTGAGGGCCTCCAAAACATATCCCTTCAGGTACGACGTAGATCCCTCTTGAAGCAGATACTGGTTCAACCGGCAACAGAACCAATTTGTTGGTGCGAAGATAAGAGTATAAGAACCTGGGTTTGCCCTAAGCCCCAACATTTACCTATAGTTCATAATTTTTAAACTAATGCCATTCTTTTCTTCCATGTGATAGGTTTATGGTCGTCTTTGAGTTGTTTTTCACTCATATAGGATGGTTTCTGGTCATTTCACATGCATTATGCATTTATACCTAATCCATATTGATCCTAGCATTAACACTTTGAGCACGGACTATGGTATCTTTAACCATTAGTTCCTTGTTTTTACCATTGTTCTTCCGTGGATAGGACTTTACTCCCATGAGTATCCTCATTTAGAACCTACTTATTGTCTTTTGATACTCATGCTGCAACTGTTATAGGTTCAGGGGAATCTTTTTAGCTATTTTTCACGCCAAATTAAGCCTCATTTTGGTCTCTTTTTACAAGCTATCCCTTTATAGGACTCCCCACCCTTATGGATTTTCTTTAGGCCTAGGTCTAACTCCTTAAAACAGACTTGACTACCGAGTAAAATTGTCTGTTCAAGATCATTAAGAATATGTGAATGGGAATCCACATTGGTGGTAGGTTATCTCTTTCTCGGACCATGTGGAATAATACGAGAAAGAATCACTCTCTTTTCTACGAAGTTGAGAAGAGTATTCTCAGGTACAGTTTTATCACTTTTTCGGACCTAAGGGACTAAACTTACAGAAAAGGAACTCCCAGTATGAGCTTAGTTTTCTGTTTTTCGTGCTTTGGACCTAAACATGAAAACGATTTCAAGTGTACTTATTGCTTTTCCATGCTCGTTAAACACCAAGAACAAAGCATCGAGTTTATTGTTGTAAGCCCCATTTCTTGTACTCAAATGGATCTTTCCGAGTGATCTTGATTTCCTTCACATTCATAAAACTCAAGCTATATGCTGCTTTCGAAGGAGCGTTGGGTAAGTGGTAATTTAACCTTTTTCGGACCGCCCTGACTAAGTACAAAAAAGCTTCACCTTTTCTTCTACGGAAGTTAAGAGAGTTCTTCTGTGGTATGTTTTATACTTTTTCGACCTCAGGAGACTAAATTGGACAAAAAATGACCCCCCTGGAATCTTCTTTGGAGTTTTTAGACTCTTTAAACATGAAAACACCAAGTGAGCATATACTAGTTCAGGCTCATAAAATCCACGAATCAGTGACACTATCAAGCATTATTCCCTCTTCTCTTCAAGCTTGTCAAAAAATGAAGAGAGACTTGAGTTGAATTTCTTGTACTCGTTAAAATTTAACAGGGAAGCTAAGGAAGAAGTTTTCTTTTGGTTCTCAGTTAGTGGAAGCATGTCTTCCTTGAACATAGCACTCTCTGTATTTTCCGATACTCATGTCTCAGTGTTCACTTTCAGTTCAGCTATTACTTCGAGTTTCTTACTCCTCCTCTTGTCAGTTCTACCTGGGGAATCTAATCATGTCTCCTACATGATAGATAAGTTTGGTTGTCCTATCTGCAAAGTTAAAAGCTACCTTGGGTCATCTTTGTGTCATGCTCACTGTTCAAGGACTTAACCCTATATCTGATATATATATTAATTCCATCATTGTCACATTTGTTATTGCTTGTGTCTCCCTTCCTTTACCCAGTTCCTAGTCACTCTTGTGATCCGTTGGAGGATCTATTGTCTTCCTTATCATAGTATGGTTCCGCATCAACACTTCCTGACGACGAAGACCTAGAGTTTTGACGATCGTACCTTAGGATTCACTTTCATTTTTATGAATTCCTTTGCTTCAATTGTCAATTATCACCTATTGGTTGAAAATCTGTTGAATCCTATCCATGTTCAACTTCAATAACATCTATTCACGTGGCTTGGATTGTACTGGTTCTTTGGGATTTTTTATGAAGACCTTAGTTTCACATCTATGGACTAAGTTGCGCAAGATTATGTTGTACACAGCTTCCAAGTCTTTGAAGACTCATCATTATTGTATATTGTGGCTTCGATCCACCTTTGTAATATATGTGGTCTTGTACCCGTACTATATGATGTACTCAAATATTGTAAAGGAGTTAGTGTTCCAGTATATTGAACATAGCATCCTCGGATATGACTTTGTATATGACATTATTATGTATTTGTTTCAGGTACTACCTCTACTCCATTGGACTTCTGAGTTATCCAAGATAATATTATAATGTATTTCGGTCATCGTTTCCCTCTGACCTCACACATTAGGGGGCATCTGTTATCAACCCAAATGGCACTTCTCCGTCCGTGTGTCGACATTATTTATGTTGGTACACAAAAGGACATCTTAGGATTGAAGTTTGCCAAAACACTATAGATGGGCATGACATGAGATGCATTTACCCTTCAACCAGCTTGCCATATTATTTTTATAGGAGTTGAATGGCGTACGTGACTATATTCATTGCAAATCACGTACATACGTGACTATTCCTATTGACAACTCACATACTATACGCGACTATCTCCATTGCAACTCACGTACAACAGCATACGCGGGTTTCCTTTAAGTAACTCGCGTGTCATTCGTGGGTTGCCTATATTAATATTCGCGTACATCTTCATTCGACATTAAAAAATATAAATCACGATTAATGGAGATTAGTTGGGCTTTAATCATTAACCACCCCAACTATCTCAACCTCCTCAACCTTCGAAACCACACTATTTCCCAAAGTATAAATAGAGGCCTTGGGGAGGGCATTAATAAATGAAGTTTGGAGAGCAAGTTATGCTGGTGGTATATCTTCAAAAGTCTTGGAGCAGCAGAACTCAGAGTCCTTTGGTTGCAGAGGATTCCTTGTCTCAGGCGTTGGGTTGTACTCTTATCTCATTCACTGATTGTTAATAAAGAGAATTCTTCTTCCAACATTGTGTTGAATCTCTTTCATGAATTATGGTTGATGAATATATTCGATTATGCACTAGATATATTGTTTATCTGACCTATCAAATATACATGTATAATATTGTACTTGGAGAATTTTCTCTTTGCAGATGAAGGAGGTGCATCCCTGGAAGCTTTAGAGAGAAGCAGAGCGGAACAAGATCAAGCTTGGATCAATCGTCGGTAATCGGGCGAGTCAAGTATTTCTTCCTATTTCCTTTCTGTACTTTATTAAAGATGATTGTCTGCAAGGTTAGAAGTAAGTTGGTAACCCCAAACCCTAGGTTACAAGGGTGTTTAATCCTGAACAACAACGTCTACATGGGATCATTCTATTTGTGATATGAGAACAGGTAGATAGCTAATGGCATTGAAGGGACTCTTAGAGCGAGTCATGCATATGCCTGGGTTACCCAATTATATTTGTGTCCTTCAATGCTAGAGGGTTGGGACTTCCCTCCAAAAATATTTCTCTTAAGAGGTTAGTTACTTCACAAAATTGTACAATTATTTTTAATTCAGGAGTCTTTAACTTATGGAGATGGAATCATCATGAATATTAATAAATGTGTGCATGGTTGGGATTTTTCCAATGTGTATGCGTTGGGAAGATCTAGAGGCCTCATCACTAGCTAGAAAACCAATTATTCCCTCTTTTTAAACAATTGGTCCATTCATTCTAGCATTGGAACTATTTTATTCTCCTGAGAGACTGGTCTTTCCTATCTCATTATCAATATCTATGGACCCTATAAGCACGGGGTTGTTTTATGGGACCAAATTTTTGGATCAAGTCTTCTCTTAGCGGATAAAGTTATCCTAGTCGGGGACCTCAATTTATCTTTGGGTGATGGATAGATATAGGGGAATTGTGCACAAAAATATCAACTGAAATACTATTTTATCCAAAGGCTAAAGGAAAACTCGCTATTTGACATCATTCCAAACTCCATCCACAACAGAATTTGAGGCGAAAATCCAACGACTGCCATGTCTGAAATTCGACACTAACCTATCGGGTATTCGACACCGTCAATTTTTTTGTCGTTGGTGGCGTAACATCGGATAGTCAACAGCCAAGCCAAGCCCATCGTATTTCCTACGGCACAACCGTCGGATTTCCTACGGACAAGCCGTCGGATTTCCTACGGCAAGGCCATCGAATTTCCTATGGCAATGCCGTCGAATTTCCTACGACAATCTACCATCTGAGCCACAGTAATTTCGTCAGATTGGACGAAATTGAATGTTGGATAACCGACGGGATACTGTATATTAATAATAAAAAAATTGTATTCAGTGGCAAGTTTACTTTGAGATATGCTATAGATATCATTGTCTTTTGATATATTTTGGTGGATGTGCTTAAGTTAAATACATCATCAGGACCAAAGATATGTAGGTCTCTTCATTTGAAAGAGGATTCAACATAGATGGAATTTGGGTAGCTATATGTAAATAATTTGATACTTATAGGTAGCTATGATAAGCACATTGCATGATGTAAGAAGAAGTTGGAAAGTGGATATGACATGAAAGGCATTGGCCTTGTGCAATAGATTTCTGGGTCTGTAGGTTTTTCATCTATAGATTTGGCACAAAGTGGAGATTCTAAAGACAATTCACATGCTAGACCACAATCCTTGGCCACTCCTATGGTTCCAAATCTAATGTTCCTAATTTAGATTTCAATTTGGTAAACACATATTTGAATAGGAATTGGAGTGGTTCACTTGTGTGCCTTGTGAATGTTAGGCATCATATTTCTTTTGCAATGAATACTTTTGGTGAATTCATGATTGAACCTAGTCAAATTCATTAAAATGTTGTCAAACGTGTGCACAAAAATTTAGATGGAAAATTTCATTATGGCATGAGGTATTAGGGAGGTAGAGTCACTATTGCATGGAATTGTAAATTCAAATGCACAAGGGATGCAAGCAGAAGCAAGAGTACTCCTAGTCATTGCCTCGAGTTGGGATCAAGGATGATATCTTGGTTCAATAACAGGCATAGCGCAATTGCTCTTAGTTCATCTGAAACTAGAAATATGCCAATTGCATTGACATGTTATAAGGTTGTCTAGATTTGAAAGCTCATTGGAAAGTTCACCAATCATAGGTTCATAATCAAAGAATTATATGTAAGAGTAATGAACTAACGGCTTGTAGTTAGTCGCACAATTTCAATTTGTAAGGGTTGCACTCACAAAAAAATTACACATTCCCAACCTGTGACCAAAAAAATATGTACCAAGAAAAGTTCATGCTTGAAGTAGATAAGAGACATGTGGCATTGTCAAGCTCGGGATCCAAAAAAACATTAAAGACTCAAAATTGAACTCACATGCATACAAGCTTATGTTGATCTATTTAAGCACATGTGTTAATCACCTACAACTTTGTTAATTTTATTTGGCAATAAAAAACACAATCCTTCATGTTTTCTCATCTAAAATGGGATAATAGAAAAGGAACACACACGGCCATCATGAGAATGAGTTGCATAGGCTACATTGACTCCAACAAATCTCACAAACTATTCTACAAAGACTCGCACTATCTTCCAAAAATAGGCTCGTAGAAAAGGAGGAACACACACAATAGATCATGAAAATGAGTTGCAAAGGCCACAATGTCTCCAACAAATCCTACAAAGGCTAACACTATCTTTCAAAGTTGGATTCTTCTACATAGCTCCGAAATCAACTCATGCTTCATGCACATATTCCATGAAGGTCACAGTGCAAAAACACTTGTTCTAATACCATGTTAGAGTTAGGGCATTAAAATCATTAATATGATTAAACCCAAACACAAATACACAAGATATGTGCATCTATCAAACACCCAAAACTCCATAAATGCAATGCATATTATGCACTTGCTTGATACAACTTGTTGACGTAATGAGGTTGATTGAGATACCCCTTAAATTGGTATTAAGGTAACTTAGATGCAGCCCCTAACCCTATGTGGGGAACTACTACAGCCTCCCACTAACAACCCATGTGACCATAGGCAAACCACTATGGATTTACTAGCACAAACCAACGGTAGCAAAAGGCGCCCCTTAATGGGTCATGTCAGCAAGACCATATTAAACACCATAACACTAACATATATGCCCAAGTATTTAAACTTCTAAGTCAAAACAGTGTAATTTCATCAAACATTCTTGCCAAACATTTCAATTTTTCCACTAAATTATACAAGTCCCATGATTTCAAATTGCTATATGCCCATTCCATTCTGCTGCCGTGAAACTTGTTACTAACAAGAAATCTCTAATGGACTGTGATTATCAATTTAGTGCTCTCCAAACTTAAACGAGTTTCTGGGCCTTGATATATTGCTATCAGTTCATCTTCATTATCAGCAACCTACTTAGTTCCAATCAAGTAATATATTTGCATTCTCATTTTCAATTAGCGCTCCTCTACCTACTCTTCTGGGTTTCCTTTGCTACCCCGAATTCATATAGATCTACTCTAGCAGGATCTTGGACACAAGTTTAGGGCCTTGCTAAACTCATAACTCAAAGACCTCTCTACAGAGCTTGCAAAAACATAGTTGATGACATTTATATCAAGAGTTTCGGGATTAACTGCATTATGTGATTTATGTAAGACAGGCACGACTTATTCGATGTGTCCATACATTTTTCTCATTCAATCTTGTATGTAAGACATGCACGACTTAGGTATTACAATTGTAAATTGCGTGAGTAATTCATTTGGTAAGGATTAATGTAAGAAATAGAGTCTAGCCATAGGACGATACTTCAAATATATTAGTTCAAGACTTAATGATCATGATGAAGAATTTCAAAGAACCCTTCTGAAAATACCCAAGAAGATAGAAGCATGACTTATTTAGACAGCTTATCAAATGTCAAACATCTTTTGAAGGAACACAAAACAAACAAATAACAGGATTTGAAGACTTGAAAGGGATATATGAACAAAGTTACAAGTTCAGATGAATCGCAAGAAAGAGATATTTATTGGTGATCAATGATAAAGATAGGAATCTATGCATACAAATCCAGCAAGTAGTGCCAAGAGAAATGTCTTTTATTGTCAATTTTTTACTTCAGAGATTCATAATAACTTGAGCATCATTGATTCATTGTTGATTGTACATTTAATGTTATCATAGTACTCTATTAAGAAGCATCTAATAGTGTTTTTTTCCCTTGCATAATTATACAAGCCAAGAAAGAATAAAAATAGGACAACCAAATACAATCTGATTCCATAGCTACAAATCTGCTTCGGAATTTTGGAAACACAGTGTAAGGTTTTAATTTCTCAACGTTTCAGGCTCAGTAGCTCAACCCATCATCAGGTTCCAGATTTGGTTCCATGACTACAAATATGGCTAACATAAGTTTTCTATAAAATTATGAGATAGGCATCAAGAATTAAAAATCCAAGACAAAAACAAAGGGACAAGATGTAATACCTAAATCACTGATTGAGGCAGCAGACTCAAGTTCACCAAAAACAATAGTTTCAATAAGGGCAATGTGGAAAACCTGGGGCATATTTCATGACAGATGAATGTTAATTTTCAATGTGAAAACCTATGTCAATTTATCCTCCACAGGCTGGCTGACAAGTGATGCAAATACAACAGGGAGACCCACCATACTTAAGAAGGAAAAAGTCACTCATTTTACATTATTTTTATATGGCTTAGTACTTCACCATATTCAAGTCTTGATAGATTAGCTCTGTTTTTCCTCTTCAATAGTAAGGAACAACAAGGAAAGCTTATCCACACCTTGGAATCAATCCCAACAATAGTTTTTTATTTTTATCTGCCCTACACAAAGACGCCAAAAACAAGGAAGCTTATCTCCACCTCAGAATCAATCCCATCAATGGTTTTTAATATTTGTCTACCCTACACAAAGAAGCCTCTATTACCAGGGGTCAAGAATGAATGATATATTCCCCATACTTGGAGCATGGGAGAATCCTTTTCTATGGCTTAGCAGATTCACCATGTTCAAGAGTCTCAATGGATTAGCTGTGTGTTCTCTATAGAGCAAGGGAAAAAAGGAATATTACCTTTGCCTTGGAATCAATCTTCCCTTAATGTTTTCCATATTCCTGACCTACAGAGAGATGCCTCTATTATTGGGGTTCAATAATGTATTATGTATCCCCAATTCTTAGAGCATTGATGGAGAAGAAATACCATGAAAAATCATACTAGTATATGGTATATACTCATGTCTATGTACCAGTATATACCTCTATACTCATGATGTATCCCCTGTATACCAGTATATAGGCTGGTAACTCCCCAAATTACTTTTCATTACTAACTTTATTAAAATTCTATTGCCTCACTATCAATTTGAGTTCTATAACCCTTAATTTTGTAGTTACTTTTGTCTTTACTACTTACATTATTTTGTGTACAGTCACCCAGTAAATTGGGAAAAACAAGGATATAGCATAGGTGAAGGTTGCAAAAGGCAAGCTTATAAACAAAAGGATTGGTAACTCAAAAGGCAATATGGAACAATTATAACTGAATTTAATTTAGATATAGAGAATGGTGAAGTGAAAAAAATATTTCAAGATAAGAGTCATATTTATATTCGAAGCTATCAGAACCAACCAATTCGGACCAGTTTGGGTGTTTTCCAGTCATAGCTGGTTGTTTTAAATGTTTTAAAACTCAGACTCCAACTCCAACTCAGCTCTAACTCAGCTCTAACTCATCTCTAATTCAAATAGGGCCCATAATGAAGCTCTAGGCTTAGAGGTTTCTTTAACTGTCGAAACAAGCCACCAATCTATGAGAGCAAGTCACCAAACAATAGCAGGTAGTTCTCAAGCAATTTACTGGGTATGGAATTAGGAATGATGCACTCATTACAGACAAGGTAAAACTTTAGCGTCGCCAACAACTTGAAAGGCTTTTTATCTAGCTGGAAACTACTACTGTGATTCTACTCATGATGTCTTCACAAGCGCATGTGATACATGTTAAACTTTTTATCTAATAACATATAGGGGCAAATAAAAGAACCATAAAGGTTCAAACACAATTCTAAAGAGATTCAATGTTTATTTTATTGCCCATTATTGAGAAATGTTACATTTTTGAAAGAAGTTGTAATCACACAAAATATCTAGTGGGGATTTCAAAATTGTACTCATTTAAAGGAAGAACCATGTTCCTGCTTGAAGGAAAATCGATTGTAATCTTTGGGGTGCAAGCTCAGTGGTACCCAACGCCCCCATCATTTTTGTGGAAGATGGGTGCATGATCGGTTGTACCCCACACCCTTTTGTTGTGTTTATTATTGAGAAGCAAGCATGATTTAATCGACACTTCTAAATGGGTAAAGGAGGCAAACGACTACAAAATTCTTACCGTGAAATTGAACTTCTTCGGCAATATCTTGAAGATGCTTTTCATGAAATTGACAAGCTACATAAACTAGACAATTCAATAGGGGGCAATTTTTTTAAAGAATTTGTTGATTGCACTAGAAAATGCATTAGTGAACTAACAGAAAAGTTGGAATAAGTGGACGAATGGGTAAATAATCTCCTAAATCTTCATGATAAGAAAGATCAAATGATAGAATCATTGTACCAAGAGTTATTGGAAAAGGAAAATGCATTGTTGGCGGTGAAATGTGAAGTAAAACGTTTTAACCAGGAAAAAGTAATGTGTGATGCACATGATTATGCAATTTGTGATACAAGTAATGCCTATGACAAATTTAAGCAATTTCTTTCAAACTTCTTGTAGTCTAGTGTAGTAGGAAAAAATAATTTCATCCAATAAAATCAAGCACCTATTACACCTCTAAACAGTTGGGAGACATGGTGATTATAGACATTAGAATTTGAGTAACACCATGTGCCAAAGGGATCATTAGAGCCATTTAAGAGAATGAGATATCTTGGTTAGAATCGATATCTTAGAAGGAGATCCACATGGCTAGCTGACATGGAAGAGACTAAGGCTTCTTGGGCTTTGAGTTTTGACAACTTAAGCACTAATAAAAGATAAAGGTTCATTTGTTCTCCAAACCATATGAAGGCATGGAAAAGATGCAAAATGCACCTGAGATGGACTAAGAATGATTTCAAAACTAACTTGTCATTTCTTGTGAGACCAGTTCTTGTGGAGTTGTTTCTCGATTCCTGGATGCAGTCTGTGACTACTTTCATGCTAAGATTCCAAAAGGAATGTCATCATGTATAAAATCTATGTTTGACAAGATCTGCTTGAATCATTGAAGTGTCTGTTCAAATTGATAGGAACTTGATATAGTGAATAAAATCTAGGTCTGACAAGATCTGCTTGAACTGTTAGTTCAAATTGATAGGAACTTGATCTAGTGCTTGTGCCACTAAAATCCCATTAGAATATCTATGTAGATGGATAATCATTTACAGATATGCCTCCACTAAGTGTATCAGAAAAAGATAAATGAATAAATAGTTGAATATGTTCTTCCAATATACTAAACAAAATCCTGATATTTATATTTTCAAAGAATATTAAATCTCTTCAAAGTCTGATAGATTACCTTGAGAACTCCATTATGTATAGTGATTTTTCCAGCTGCAGATGTAGCCCCTCCAGCTAAGAATCTAGAATGTTGGAATGTACCCCTCAATTTCTATATACACAACAAAAAACTGACCATGTTAAAAAATAGCCTACAGGAAAACCTAGATCCTTCTAGGTTCGCTTCAAAAGCATAGACTACATTTGTAACTGCAATTAAAAAATCTAAAGAGGACCCTATGTTGGAAATTAAAATGCCATTAAAGAATTGTTGATTAATCTAGTTGATGATGAAATGTCTTTCCTTTATTAATCATGTTTGTTCAAATTAAAAAATGACACCTCATCCTCCACAAGGAATTTTTTTTTTCCAAACAAAATATTATGGGGAAACACAAGGGATGCTTCCTCACAATTGTGGATGGCATCCCTAGTAAGCCTATCTTGGTAGAGAAATTCAAGTAACCTAACTAAATTCAAACCAAGCACCCACTAGCATGGAAATAGTTAAAAGCTAAGCTGCATTGGCCACAACCATTTGAGCTAACCCCTTGGGCTCTCCACAAAGAAGAATCAGTAAAAAACATTCACTTGATTGGCTGGCTTCTTCATTTTCAAAATATTTCATCAAAATAATACATGAAGCATGTTTTGCTCAAAGGTTGTTACATTGTAATCAATATCATTAATTGCAAATAATGCAAGTGCCATTAAGATAAAAAAAAACTGGTCACAACTACATCCATAACATCAACATCTACAAAATATTGTCAATAGAAGAATAGGAGCCTCAAAACACAGTTGGCATTACACCAAATAACGACCTTCTATCATTGTCCATAATGTTACCTATTCTAAATTTCTAATCCATATCCAAACACAAGTTTAAAATTGATATTAAATATTTCATTCATTGGTTAGCAGATGGGATCTCTTCAATAAGCCAATCCAATTAGTTCAAGAAATCAATTTGGAGAGCAAAGGTGATATTTCTTCACTCCACCACCATTAATCCTCTTTTTGTCTTTTTTGGCCATTCTTCCTTGACCGTGAACCATTTTTGCATCAACTTCAGAATTTCAACTAGGATTTAAAGTGTTTCCTCCTCAGTATCCTCACATTAACTGGTGGCCCATCACCAGCCCAGCAATTACTCTCAAAGATCATGCATGCGGCAATTTTACATCAGCCAGAAATATATCAAATTACGAATTATAGCAAATAATCAACAAAAACCTTAACAATATGCTATAATATCAGTCAACTTCTGCTCATAGATGCTCAATCAAATCTGCTCTGTAGACTTACTCAAACCAACTCAATCTCAGCTCATAAACTTAATTAACATATGTTTAAAACTCCATCTAAGACACACAATCAATATGCTTCACAAACTTCGACAAATCTACACTTTGGGGTCAGTCCAATTTAGTCAACAGATCAATGAACAATCAACCCTTATGCACAATCAAATTATGCTAAAGGATCAGTCAAATACATCCATAAATACTCCTCAAACCCAGTCATAAATCAGCCTCAGTTAGCTCTGAATTTGTCTCAGACTGTCTCTTTACAAGCCAATGATGCCAACATGAATAGAGATAAGGCTGACTTCATAAATTCAGCTGAGATAGCAGGAGATTTAGAGCATCTGAATTGACCACAATTCATTGCTGCAAATTGGAGCATCTATATTTGACCTAGAGTTAACTGTGCATTTCTGGGCTTTAGAAAGATCATGTCAAAAGTAGACATCATTTTCTATTTCTTATGCTGTACTAATATTAGTTTAGCTGACCTCTATATTCCTTGCTCTTTTCTTTTATTAGTTTATAAATATATGCAGCTCAAATATATTTCTCTTGACTGAAACAATGATAACTCCCTGATTGGTTGTACCTTACATGTTCATTTGTATTTTAGTCCCATGAACTTCTTTTGGTCACTTGAAGATACTAATAAAGTGTAGATTTAATTTCAATTCAATCATGAAATTAATTACAAATTTAATGCAAGACCATTTGTTATAGAAATTGACATCTTGTACTCTGTAGTTGACAGTATGGTCACTTATTGGTCTTCATCTACTTGCTATATGCATGCTCTCTCCACTATGATAGAACAAAGTAGACAACTTTTGTACTATTGACAACAACTTGCTACTTCATATCTTGAACTTGATTCTTAGATGAAATATAAGGCGAAAGAGATTATGTCTATCATGAACATGCCAGATCCGTTTGACTATGTCAAGATCAAGGGATTCTTAAATAACGTGTCTTGTGACCTGTCTCATCTCTTACAGGGTTGAACTATGAAATTACCAACATTATTAGAGTCATCAATGAAAGAAATATACCAAAAAGGTTACAAAGGTGCACTTAACTAGATTGAAGGCAAATAATAACTGGATAATTATCAACAGAATTTGCTTTCAGAGTGTTTGTGCACATATCTTCAAATACATTTCATAAAATCAGGTACTACAACCTCTCAAGAAGACATCCCCCGGGTTATTTCAAGCCACCACAACCGTTGAGAAAATCCAACATGAGAGCCATCAATAGGATCAGAGTTCAAGGTTTTTTTTCATTTTTGACATGGGTTATAATGTCTCATGGCTATTGTGTCTCAATGATTATAACAAATCTTGAAATTTTGAGTGTAGAACTACTGTTGTTTTCCTTGATTAAGCATTGGCTTGGTACTGGCAAGTAGCCATTGCCATGAATTTTTATCAAGGAAAATCCTTATTTCCACTACAAGTTCCTTAGGCATATTATAAATCTCCCTCGCCAACAAAGGATAAATCCCTATATGCTTCATCTTTTAAGCATGTTGTATGAATACATATTTGTCCTCTACAAACATGCCAACAAATCCATTGGCATGATCTATCAACTCTGAATCCACCATGTCTGGCATACCACCATCATGGTTGTGACTCTCAAACAATGTAGTGGAAGGGTACATGTGTCTAGGGCACATTCCTATCTCCTTGGAAATGGTAAGTTCATCTTCTCTAACCAGCCTTACAACTATTTCCACTTAAAATTATAATGCACGATGGATAGTTTCAGCTATGTCATTATGAGGAGAGTACAAAAGTGGAAAGAGGCCTAATATATACCAATCACCTCCAAGGCCTTCTTGATCACTCTCTGAAACTGCTTACCATGAAACTATAAGAGATCACAAGCCTCTCTCCATGAATATGTTTACAATTTCATGCACTCTAAACACTAGAATTTGTTTTGTTGATCCTTTAATATCATGGTGCATTTTTCCATTTGTGGTTAATTCACAATAATGCAATTTTGGGGGGAAGGGGAATTTCTCTTATAAATTACATGCAAGAGAATGTAAAATGTAGAAAAGAGAAATACCCGTTTTCTTATTTTTTCCAAGGATTTGTATGATGTCCACGCTATTTGATCTAGCTCTGGATGCTCCTTATGGAAACCTCGATACAATAAGACAAAAAAGAACTTTTTTCAAAATTATTTGAGCTAGAGGAGAAGGATGAGGAGGAGTATAATATTCCATTATACTTGCACACAACACTACCGAAGAATTTTTTTCCTTCCGACAACTATAAAACTTGCTCAAAGAGAAACCAACATAAACCCTCTTACAATTTGGGTGAATAAAATGTTTTCAAATGAGAAATAAAATAACATACCTCTGTATGGTGTACCCACTACAGGAATTGTCTCTAGGGAGCACTGAGACAGGGAGACAATGCTGATCCAATGTGTAAATTCCCTAATCTTGAACTTCGAGTCTCAGCCTTTAAGTATCTGCAAACATCAAAATCGTCGGTGCTTGTGTTGAAATAATAAGTCATTCGTGACAGATTCCACAGTGCATAAATATTGTCAAAATCGGGGACGCATGATAGTTTATGTGTCAATCTCATGGAAATTGAGGGCGAATGCCATAGCATACATAAATCTCACGGAAATTGGGGGGGAATGCCACATTTTCCCCAAATTTCATGGAAATCGGGGGGCGAATTAGAGATTCCTAAGCAAAAATCGGGGACGAATGCCATTTCTATGCAGAACTACTAAAGGGAGAAATGGATGAGAAACATGATTTTGTCAATAAATATGGGGCTATCCCTACTCCTCTACGTAAACTCACTTGACCTCCAGCAGCACCTCCAGCAACCTCCTCTGCATGACCTCAGGCAAACCTTCTCTACGTGACCTCCGGAAAACCTCCTCTGTGTGAGCTTCGGATGTGTAGGTATATTGTGTTAGCTCCGCCGTGAAATTATTGATTGGGTTCTTTGTTTCGCGAAGAAATATTGTGTCTCGACGGTTGTGGTTTTATTTTTTTTATTTATTTATTTCCTGAGTGTCGGAAATCCGACGACATAGCCCTAGTGTCGAAATAGCCATAGTGTCGAAAATCCTATGCTCTAGTGTCAGAAATCCTATGCTTGAGTGTAGGATATCCTAGGCCCAAGTGTCAGAAATCCTATGCCCCAGTGTCGGAATAACTCTAGTGTAGGAATAGCCCTAGTGTCAGAAATCCTACACCTTGGTGTCAGAAATCCTATGCCCTAGTGTCGAAAATTCGACGACGCTAAAATAATTTAAAAGGCTCAGTACTTTTCATCATTACTATCCGACACATCTGTACGATATGTTGGATGTCGTCGGATTCTGTCATCGGATTTCGGGTTCAAATCCTGTTGTGAACATTCCTACTTGGAGGAACCTGAGGACTGGGATGGATAGTATTGCAAAGAGAATAGATATAGTCTTAATCAATGAAGGGATTCTCTAGTTTGGTGTGATTATTAGGAATTGGATCAGAGGAGGAATAAATCCAAATCATTTTCCTATTTTTTTGGAGCTAAAGTCCCAAGCACAAAAAACCCCCAGTGCTTTCAAATTCAATGCATACTAGTTGGAGGATGAGAGGTATAGATTTTAGTGAAGAATAGTTGGATAAATTTTGTCTCTGAATTACATTAATCAGTTGGTCTTCATCTCCTTCAAAATATCCATCGCATCAAAGATAAATATATCACTCGGGTCATTAATAGGTGAAAAGCCATGGACTGGGAACTGCGGGATATTGAAGTCATTTTATATGAATTTCATGATCAATATAAAATGGTTTTATCCTTGGTGGACCAGTAACTTGGGATTATTGAGCTGGAGCAACACCTGCATACCAAAATCCTTGATGAAAATGAAGCGACTTTGTGTCTCAAAAGTAGATAAATATTGATTCAGAAAGGAGACGAAACACCAAATATTTTCATAATTTTTTCAAACATAGACAAAACATAAATTGTATGTGGAAGATAGAGGATGAAGATGGTGCTAAGGTTCATGAATTTCAAGACCTTGCTAGGGATGGGGTTAGACACTTCAAAAACCAATACCGGGAAGATGAGCAGGCTCTAGTCAATCAAATGATTTGGCTATCCAGCCATGGTTGATGAGGATAAAAACCAATATTTAATGGATCAGATCAGTTGTTTCAATGCACTTCATCAATGCGGAAAAAGACAAATATCTCTAGTCCAAATGGTTTATATATAGAACAAAACTTGATAGAAATGCAAACTCTTTCCTAGATCAATCAAATTACTTGATCATTAATAGAGTCTATACCTCTTTAGAGAAGAAAATATTTGTTATATCCAAGATTTTGTTGTCTCTCTTGTCGAGAAGGAAATAACCTGCAAAAGATTCAAGGAGAATAAGAAACAAGATAGAAACTACAAGATAATTTGTTATATCTAAGCTAATAACCAAGGAGAAATGATATAAATGAAATTAAACATCATTTATAGAAAAATTCATTACTGTATTAATAAGAAAGAGGGAGAAATTACAACCATGGTTCCTTGGTGTTTCATTTATTTAAGCTATCCCTTTTCCTCAAGACTCTAACCTTGCCTCTAATGAAATCTCAATTCTAGGAATATTTCAATAGCATATGGATACTTTTATGTTCCTTCACTGAACCATGAGGGTGAGCTTGTATTAATAGGCCAAAGGAGATAAAGGGAGTTGAGAATTCCTTGTAGAAGGTTAAGGGATCATCCTAAGAGGTTAGGGTTTTGCTTTCCCATTATGTTGATCTGTTAGGATAAGCCTCTGTGATAGCTCTCTTCTAGAAGGATATTCAACCTTCTCTTTTTTTCCTTTTAAAGAGAATCGATGCACTTTGTAAAAGAGAAACTGGCGCCAGGCAGAGGCGATGCCTGCTGTATTCAAGCAAGAAGTGTCACCGATGCCTATTTTCAATGTGCAATTTGCGTCCACCAAGTCTAACATCTATTGTAAAGAGGAAAAGTGCATCAAGGTTGCCAAAATTGGAAAATTAAAAGACAGAACCTCTTTCCAACCCATTTGACACAAATACTCCAGGAATTAAGGCAAGTTCAAGGGTATGTTGGACATTGGGTTCAATGCTCCCTATCAATTTCATGACATGAAATAACTGCATCGTAAGATCCTAACTCTGGTGATTATGGCGGGAATAACACCTGTAGGTTTTGGCCTAAAGGCAATCATGAGTTCAACAATTGGTATCAAAGCAACAGGTCCAAGGGTTTGAAACTCACTCGACTCGTGCTAGGGGGGAGATTATTGGACATTGGGTTCAGTGCTCCCCATGATTTTCATGACATGTACTAACCGCCTTCCAAGATCCTAAATCCAACAATTGTGGTGGAGATTAACGACTCTAGGTTTTGTTCTAATGGAAATCATGATTTCAACATGGTACACATCTCATTATCAAGACGACGACGAGATTTTGGTGTAACATTGGCCTAGAATATTTAAGAGCATATGTCAGTGATATGAAAAAGGATAAGATCCATGGTCCCGATGGTTGGTCGATCGAATTTTTCAGTAGATTTATGGACCTTTTTTATCTTTATCTACTTGTTTTATGGAGGAGTCCAGAGCAAATGGAAAATTTCTTGCAGCGTTTAACACCACCTTCATAGCATTAATCCATAAGGTGGGCCATGCGATTAATTAGGAACATTAGCGGCATATCTCACTCTGTATTTGTGATTATAAATTGTTTTTTAGGATTATGGCAAGGTGAATAAATACCATGCTATCCTCTTCTTTATCCCTCAAGCAATTTTCCTTCCAAAAGGGCAAACCGATTTATGATACTATCGACACTGCTCAAGAAGTGCTTCATTCCACCAAATTCAAAAGAGTTATTGCTGCTATTCTCAAGGTATATTTTACTAAGTAATATGATTCTATTAACTGGACTTTTCTTAGATTGATTCTCCGCTAGGTTGGTTTTGACCTTTCCTTTGTCAATTGGATCTTTGCTTGTATCCAATTTGTTTCTTTCGTTATTCAAATTAATGGATATGATATAGAATTATTTAGACCTGGGCACGGTCTATAATAGCAGTGCCCACTTTCCCCTTTATTATTTATTTTGGTTATGGAAGGTTAAGTAGATCTTTAACTCGTGCTCGGAGCACTGATTCCATCCATTGAATAAAATAGTTGAGATTCTCTAAATCTCACGCCTTCTTTTCGTAGATAATATCCTTATCTTCTCGAATGGAACCAAAAGGGATATTCAAAACATTAAATCTATTTTGAATCTATTCATCGAAGCCTTGGGTATGCATCTAAATGACAAAAAATATTATTTCTCTATCATGAACCTGCTTATTGATGCTCCTATACTAATGCAGGAAATATTTAATTTCCTAGAAGTCAACGTATAAGATGGCCTCGAATTTCTAGGCTTTGTTCTGAAACCAAATGACTATTCCAAGCGCAATTGCTATTGGCTTATTGGAAAAACATAAAATAGGTTTAAACTGTGGTGTAACAAGTGGGTCTCACGCAAGGGTTGATATATTCTTATGAAGACTATTTTGGAGGATCTACTGGTTTATTGGATTCGCTTGCACATGTTCCAACTAGATCCATTTAACAAATTAGGAGCGTAATTTATCAATTCATCTAGAAAAGCAATATGGAAGATAAAAAAATTTCTATATTGCTTGGGATAAGCTTACCCTTACAAAAAATTTGGGAGGTTGGGGAATTAAAAACCCTCAATGTTTTGCAAAATCCATGATATCCAAAGGAGTCTGGTGGATCCTCAAAATGGAGGGGATCTGGGCTAAAGTGGTGACTCGTAAATATATTCTCTTTTTCTCGATATAGGAGTGGATCAGGAATACATATAAGAGATTCACTATGTTGAAATAATGTAACTGTGGAAGATATTCTATTGTACTCTTATTATATTATTGTATCCCTCCTTTTCGAAGATGTTATTACTCTGATTGGAAATGTCTTTGATGTACTTGGTCATGTAAAATTATTGAGGTTAAACCTCCATTGTAAGTTGGGTCAATAGTACCCACAAAATAATTGTTAAATATTGCTTTTGTATCTCCCAAGGAAAGTCAACCCTATTGGAAGATGAAGTTGGCCATGTTGGGTTATTAGACTTAGCTTTTGATGTGTATAAATAGATGAGGTTCCCTCCTCATTTGGACAAACTTACAACTCAAGCAATTTCACTAGAGAGAGAAAGAGGAGTCCATCTGGAGAATAAGAAGGAGTCTATCTTATTCTTGGGGTATTACACTGTACTTGGTTGGATTCTATATCGAGGAATTTTTGTTGGGATTCCTTCTTCATGACGGTTTACTAGGATAAATATCTGTGTCTTATTTGTCTTGTTGTGCTTGTCATTTTTTCAGTGGTCTTCTTGCTATTAGGCATAAATTTTATAAAAATTCAACATGGTACCAGAGCCAACCTGAAAGAAGTCATTGTGCAGCAGTTTGTCCCGCTTTACAAGAAGCTAGGTTTTTCTATTTAGGAAAACTCCCTCGTTAGATCAATTGAAAAATAAGGGCATCAAATTTTTCAACTTTCTGAACACGGTGCTAGCTCAATGGAAGAGCACCTGTCACTACTGCCAGGAGGAACTAGGGCATCAAATTTTTCAACTTTCTGAACACGATTTTGGAGTAAGGACCTCATTGATCAAATCATCTCTAGGAGGCACATATTTTCATCCAAACACATATTCAATTCCTCCAACAACACATTTTTTGATTAAATTTGTAATTATTTAGTGGATCTAGAATCTAGAACTTCCGCTAGATTGAGTTCTTTCAAAATGAGGAAAGTCATAGCCTTTGAATCCTTACATAATTTCTATTACTAATATTTATAGTTTGTATTTAATGTTAAGTTGATTAATTATTTTATGACATAATACCAACATTGTATTTGTTACTACAACAATTATAAATACTGTCATAGTAATTATTTTTCTCTTTGTTGAGTATGTTGTTTTATTTTTGGAAGTTCGCACCACTTATAATCAAAATGAGAAAATATTTTATGACTTTAAAGTCTAAGTTTTACCCTTGTAATGATTAAAATAAATTATGAATTAAAATAGAAGCGTAATTTATTATTGTTGTTGTTGGTAGTGGTAGTGTATTAAAAACCATTTTGATGAATGTTTACTTTATGAATATTAGATTAACGTGAGAAATTTCTTACCTATAAATTTATTTAATGATATTGATGTTAGTAAAGCCTCCCTTATTTATTAATATTAATTATTTTAACAATCAAAATTAATTATGATCTAGAATAGCATTAGTGCAGTAGAGTTTGATTTTTTTCATGTACAAGAGGAAAGGGGGAAATTTACCAACTAAACTAATTATTGCAAGTGTTCATTATTTATTTATGAAGTATTTGAACAATGTGTTTAATTGAAAAGAGCATATTATATCGAAAATATAGATATCTTACAATATTTATATTATAATTAAGATTTTATATCATCTATTAATTTATGTTAGGGCACAGAGGAATCGAACCACCATCGTCTTGCTTGTAATGCAGGTGCTCTTCCATTGAGCTAGCACCCTTTACAACATGAGGGGAGAGGGACTGTGTTAACACTTGGATTACACCTTCCTAATCCTCTATGACAAATCAAAATGATGAAAGTATTAGACTTTGATTCTTTCAAAATGATGAAATTTTTAGACTTTGATTCCTTACATTATTTCTATTAATATTATCTATAGTTTGTATTAAATGGTAAGTTGATTAAGTTTATGTAATGACATTAATATTGTATATGTTACTATGATTAAGAAATTGAATTATAATTTGATATGGTAACTAATACTTTGTTGGTGTTGAGTTCCTATACTAGTAAAAGGTTGGCACAATTTTAGGATTGCCCATTTAAAAACTATTTAATGACATAATACAAATGTGTTTGTTACTATCACAATTTTAATTCTTGACATAGAAAGTAATATTGTATGTGTTGAGTATCATGTTGTAATATATTAGAAAGTTGGAAACATTTTACATGTGACAAGAAAAACTATTATATATTAAGTGTCAATATGCTAAGTTTATTATTTTAACGATCAAAATCAATTATACGTTAGAATAGTAATATAATTTATTTATATTACTATTTTTATATTTTCTAATAAAATTTAAGTTGAGCAATGATTATATCACTAAAAATATATTGTAGAAGATTCTTTTACATATTGTTATTAAAGTTATTTAATGAAATTAATAATCAATGTTTGTTGATATTATTATCTTGGAATTTCATTTAAGTGAAATTATGTTAACTAATGTGTCTAGGTTGAGTTACCATAGTAAGTCTAAGTCTTTTTTGAGTATGATGTTTTATTTTTGGAAGTTGACACCACTTGATAGTGGACAAGAGAAAATATTTTATGACTTAGAGTAAAATAGGTTTTATCTTAGTAATGATTAAAATAAATTATGAATTAGAATAGAGACAAAATTTATTATTATTGTTGTTGAATGTTGATTTTATGAATAACATATTTGTGTGAGACATTTTACCTATAAATGTATTTAATGATATATTTTGATTATCATTAGTATTTATATTTACGTATTAAACAAAAGTCACCAATATTTGACTAGTAAATTATTAATAATTTGTGTAAGAAATTTCTTACATAATATAAAGTTATTTAACAACATATTAATATTGTGTTGTGACTATTATTAACTTATGTAGTATTGACATTAAACATTAATACTTGGCTATTGATTTTCGGGATTAATCTATGTGAAATATTTTCAAACCATAATGAATTTTACATTGTTCCCCCGACAATCATGCATAGAGTGCTCACTTGAAATGTTGGTTTGAAAAACTCACTGACAACTTAATCCAGAAAATCATTCAAAATGACAAAAAAACTATGAAATCCTACACTCTGAAAATGTTACTACTTTGTCTTTGTTGAGTATAATATATTGCACTAATACAAAGTTCGCACCACTTTAAAGTCAACAGAAGAAAATATAATATTAATTAGAATGCAATAAAGTAGAAAAATTAAATTTATATCAATTATAATAACAAATAATAGGGAAAAGTCACTTCAAACCTTATTGCAAGTGCCTTACATTTATTCACAGAGGAAGTCTAGAAGATGTTTTAAGGTTCATTATTGAATATGATTATGCACATTTGATATAGCGACATGTTGCATTTATGTAAAAAACAAATTGAAAAGTTAAAAATTGAATGGTGTTATCTAATTCACATAAAGTACCATCACATGAATTAACATAGAAGTTGAACCAAAATTTTCATATTAGTAAATAATATATAATCCCTCAAAAAAGGGCTTGAAGAGAATATTTGATATACAACAAACATTGAAAAGGGTTTCTTCTTGTATAATAATAACTCGTTCAAAGAGAAAATTACATTCATGAATCATCTCACCGAATCTCCTTATATTCAGTCAAGCAAATAAATTACAACTTGTACACCACATTTATTTATCGTGGTCTTCCTGCAATCTTCTTTCTTTTGCATCCATGCCCAAACTATGGTATTAATTGGAATAGATCCAAGTCATGTGTCATCAAGGTTTGGTACCCAATATTGTTCTAAAAATTTTCCTTCTATTTCCCTGAGCTAGGCTTCCATCAATCAACCTTTACATGAAGAGTCTCACTTTCATCATTCTGGAAGATATATGAGGTCATTTTTGCCATCCAAATCATCTCTCCTTTATCCTTAGTTCATGATCTAACTAGCAAAATCTTTACTTTCTCAACTTCAATCATAGGATTGAATCTTGGCTTTAGCTTGTTGCACTTGGGTCTAACATATACCAATTCATCCGTCACGTTATCAAATCTCCATCCATAATACTTATATTACACACAGTGCACTACGATTAGCATTAAATCTCACATGGATTAAATTGTCTTTATGATGAAATGTATTTGATGATAATGTCTAACATCAATTAAAGCTAACATGATGTTACTACTTAATGATTGATTTTCTGGATTAAGTTATGTGAAATATTTTCAGTCCACAATGAGTTTTTCATGGTTCTCATAACAAGCATGGGTGCTAGTGTCCACTCAAAACGTTCACACAGTTTAATCCAGAAAATCAATCACAATGATGACAAACTGATAAAACTTGCACGCTCAAAATGTTAGTACTATATTTATTGAGTATAAGTTAATGTACTAGTACAAAGTTGGCACCACTTTAAAGTCTACACGAGAAAATACAATTATGAATTTGAATGCAACATAGTAGTACAATTAAATTTATATCAACTATAATAACGAATAATAGGGAAAACTCACTTCAAACCTTATTGCAAGTTTCTTACAATTATTCAAAAAGTAAGTCTATACGATGTTTTAAGGTGCGTTCACATAAAGTATCATCCCATGAATTAACATTGAAGTTGAACCAAAATTTTCATATATGTAGCAAATAATATAAAATTCCTCAAAAGGTAGCTTGAAGAGAATATTTGATATACTACAAACATTGACAACGTTTTCTTCATGTATATAAATTATTCATTCAAAAAGCAAAATTACATTCATGAATCATCTCCACCTAATCTCCTTATATTTTCTCAAGCAGATCAAGTACAACTTCAGGATGAATATTTCCACATTTAATCATAATGATAAAGAGAGTTTATGGAATTAAATTGTGTGTATTGAAACGTCCCTATGTTTCAAGTGGACACTCCACCAATCATCAAGGGAACAAAATGAAAAGCTCAAAGTGGTATTGAAGAGAGTGAGCAAAAGCTAATAATAAATAAGGTAAGGGTTTTGTACATGCATTAATGAATATAATTATGCACATTTGATATAGTGAGATGTTGTGTTGATCTAAAAGACAAGTAAAATAGTTAAAATTTGAATGGTGTTATCTAATTCGCATAAAATATCTCCACGTGAATTAACATTGAACTTGAAGTGGAATTTTCATATATGCAGTAAATAATATAAAATTCCTCAAAAAGTAGCTTGAAGAGTATTTATTATACTACAAACATTGAAAAATAGTTCTTCTTGTATACTAAAAGTCATTCAAAAAGAAAAATTACATTCATGTATCATCTCCACCTAATATCCTTATATCCGCTCAAACAGATCAAGTACATCTTGTACACCACATTTATTTATCTTTGTCTTCCTGGAATCTTCTTTCTTTGGAATCCATGCCCAAACTATGGTATTAATTGGAATATATCCAAGTTCTATGTCATCAGGATTTGGTACCCAATATTGTTCTAAAACTTTTCCCTTGTATTTCCCTAAGATAGGCTGCCACCAATCAATCTTTACATGAAGGGTCCCGCTGTCATCATCCTGAAATATATCTGAGGTGGATTTAGCCATCCAAATCATCTCTCCTTCATCCTCATTTCCTAATATAACAAGCAACATCTTTCCTTTCTCAACATTAATTCTAGGATCGAATGTTGGATTTGGCATGTTGCATTTGGGTCCAACATATACTGGTTCATCTATCACATTATTAAAATTCCCATCCATAATAATTGATATTGCACGGAGTGCATTACCATCAACGCTAACATTTTTCCTTGTCTTGGGCCAAAAATCATCAGAAGAAGAATCACTTCATCCAAGGGTGTATGGTCATTGTAGATTCCATCTAATGCATAAAGAACTCTTTTCCAATAATCTAGTTTTTTATTCCATTCCTCTATAACAATTGATGAATTCTCATTGCCAATAGTCTCTTTCCACATTTTTATGTATGATGTTATCCCTTCCTTTAGTTCTTTTAAATAACCATCATTGTTTTTGGGACATAAGAAAGATGGCTTCCATGTGGGCAATATAGGTCGACCTTCATCATCTATATTCCACAACTCAAATGGTTATGACCACTCAATGTCTCTGATGGATTCTTTATACCTCATAACCGGAACATCATTGAGTACACGAAATTGGAAGTACTGGACATTAATATGTCCAACTAGTGCATTTTCCCCTCCTTGATGTAACCATTAAGAAAATTTTTGAAGTCATACACTTTGTCAATAAGTTTAGGTGGAAACACTAGTTTTTCTTCTATTGTGCAATATGTATCCATCATCTCAGGTAAAGAATATATATCTTTACTTTTCAAGTTGGAAGACATTCTTCCGTAGGTTCCATTTATGTCTTCATGGGTGTGCCCCACAAGCAAGAACCCAACCTCAATAGTGATGAAGACACCAAGTGCAGTTAATAGTGATAGAAACATGAAAACATAATGATTCTTATTATCACTACCTACATTGTCCAACTGTAACAACAAATGTCGAGGAAGAGGTTTAAAAACAAGATTTTGATTTTTTGAGCTTCCATTTAAAGATAGGAAAACATCCTTGTACACTCTACATTTTGAGTAAATAGAGTTTTGAAGTAATGCATTTGAAAGTGTGTTTCTTGAACTTCCACTCTCATAAAACAAATCACCATACATATCAAGGTGTGGGTCTTCAAGGTCCCTCAAGCACTTTGCAAGAGATGTAATGGTGAATTGTGATCCCATGTGTACAAATGGTAGGGAGAAATGACCAAAACCTCCTGTGCTATGCCCATGTGTTAGCATACCTATCAACGACAAACCCAAGTTTGCTCCTGCAACAGATTTTGATTTGACACGTAATCTTGGGATTGAAGTCTTTGTTTTGTCCATTTTATCATGGATAATTCTCAAGTATTCCTTTGGATACCGCTCTGACATAATTTTGTGGGAATAATAGCAATATACTCCACACATAACAATCTTGTTATGTTTCTTCAGTCTAGCTCGTGCCTTTTCTTCCAGCTCTTTTGTAGTCGTTGTCTTCATCTGTGCTGTCAACAAGATACATTCACTACATTTAGTGAAGTTAGTGTTCTTTGAGAATGCCACATATCGAAAATGATTATTCCAAATATTTCTCATTGTTGGTTGTGATATTGATGGAAATTGAGTTCTTGAAGAGCCTCATTGATTTTTTTTAACAAAGAACTTTGGGTGTACGTTGATGGAAGAAATCTTAAAGGATCAGATGTTCCATCTTCTTCAACTTGTCGTGTTTGGTTCGGTGAAAAATCTGATTTATCCATTGTAATTTTGTGCAATATTTCTATGGTTTCCACAATATGTCGACGTGCTTTGCATTTGTTGGTGTTACCATGAATTCCTTTGACATGCCCTTGTTGGAAATTATGTTGGTAAGTATAGAATGTGCTTTGAGGAATATTATGTATCTTGTACCATGCTTTCTTACAAATAACATCTCCATTAAACCTCATGTCCTTTACTTTCGTAACAGTAGGAGGTAGGCCATGGCCATAGCTCTTTGACATGATTGTGTTGGAAAGGAGTGAATTCAAGACAAATTCCCTAATGTTATTTTATTTAAGAGTTCCATACCCCTTCTAGCAGCTGCAATGGCTTTCCTATCCACATGTTGAATAAAATCTTGTTTGCAAAATTCATCCGCTGCCAAAAGTCGGATTTCTTTCTCTGCATCTCTCTGTATTTGAAAGTTGCCAACTATTTTTGTAGCCACAACTTATTTAATCCTTTTATATGGCCTCGTTACGTGCATAACAATTGAGTCTAGATATTTTTCATTATAAATATCACCATCCCATGTGTTTAAGGGACTTGTGTCCTCTATAAGATCCCATACCGCCATTTCCTTGGGTGCCTCCTTGAAATTTTCATTCACCCTTAAAATCTCACCTTCATTGTCCACCAACTTATTTATTGGCCATCTAAGCAAACAATGTATAGACTTGTCCCCAATCCTATATCTTTCACAATTTCTATCTATGTCTTCCACAAAAACACCGAATTTCTTTTCACCTAACATTTCACCCTCAACCATGTCATCCTCACGGACATTAACTATGATCCCTTTGGCAATGCACATGCTTGTTCCTGTGCATTCATGTGTAAGAGAAACCTTTTTACATGTGAATGTAAGCCTATCTTGGGGAGTATTTACTGGATGATCATGACAATGAAGTTCCAAATCTGATTTTGGCCAAATCTCATAAGATTCCAATGCACCCCCTAGTGTATTCTCAAATCTTGTTGGATGTGGCAAAAGAACATCATGTTTTAACACCTTCTCAATGTTAACCACTATGGTTCCTTTTTTTACCATCCTGCCATGCACCTTATGACCAATCTTTGTATTGAATATGGAGCCTTCACCCACCTTCACTCCACATTGCAAAAGATCTACCTTGTCTCCAATAGAAAATGCAGAAGAGACATTTGAACCTATACAGCAAATTAAACAAGCTTAGTATTTGCTCAAAAAAACAAGCAATGTACTATCAAAAACACTTAACATGTGCTTCAAGATTTTGATTTACCTTTGTTATGCCTCAAATATATGATCTTCCATGGATGTAAGTCCCCTTCATCACCATATTCCACAATCAAATGTGGTTCAATGACATCAATTATCAAATGCATAAAATATCCTACATTAAGCCTTTCTCCACCATAATGAATTGTAGTCTTTGTAGATTCAACCCTTTTTGTCAAAATTATATTTTCCATTGTAACTCCTCCCAATTTCTATAACACATTTGAATTGTAGTTTGTAATTAAGGTTAAGCCATATGAAGTGTATGTTCAAAAAATTAATATAGTTGCAATAATTCAAAACAATAGGGTAGCCCTTTTGTATGCCACGAAACATTGTTCCCCTACATTTTGTGCGCGCTAGCAAAAGGGAATTTACATATAAATTACATAAAATATATATGAAGAGATAACAATAAGTGATCCAAGAATTATTAGAGAATGACAAATATCAACTCTAATAAAACCACCAAATTCCTATTTGAATTTGGACATGGGACTTATATTATTGATGTATGTGTATGAATGTGCTAGAACTCTAGCTAGAGTTAGCTTTTGTTCTTAAAATGTTGCACGATGAATGAAAGTTAATGTGTGTTAGTTTTCATAATGCAGTTTTTCATCTAACAAAATCACATTGTCATCAATCACATTACACCATGATGGAAATCTAGTTGTAGTTACCTTTCATTCATAAAACATTGCATGGTGACTAAAAGCTAATCTGTGTTAGTTTTAATATGGTAGTTTTCTATCTAACACAACCACATTGTCATCAAATATATTACACCATAATGGAAATCTAGTGGAGATAGCTTCCTTCTAACAACATGGCATGGTGAGTGAAACCTAACATGTGATAGATTTTATAAGGAAGTTTTCCATCTAACACAACTACATTGTCATCAATCACATTGCACCGCGATGGAAATCTAGCTAGAGTTAGTTTTCATTCTTAAAAAATTACACGGTTAGTGAAAGCTAAAGTGTCTTACTTTTCATAAGGTAGTTTTTCATCTGACATAACCACATTGTCATCAATTAGTTTTTCATCTGACACAACCACATTGTCATCAATTACATAGAAGCATGATGGAAATCTAGTTATAGTTGGCTTTCATTCTTAAAACATTGCACTGATAGTGAAATATAATGTGTGTTAGTTTTCATAATGCAGTTCTAAATCTTACACAACCACATTGTCATCAATCACATTGCCCAATGATGGAAATGTAGCTGGAGTTGGATTTCGTTCTTAAAACATTGCACGGTGAGTGAAAGCTAATGTGTGTTAGTTTTCATAAGGTAGTTTTATATCTAAAAAAACCACATTATCATCAAATATATCATACCATGATGGAAATATAGATGGAGTTATCTTTCATTTTAACAATATGACACGATGAGAGAAAGTCAATGTGTGTTAGCTTTCATAAGGTATTTTTTCTTCTACCACAACCACATTGTCATCAATCACATTGTACTGCAATGGAGATCTAGTCGGAGTTAGCTTTCGTTCTTAAATCGTTGCACAGTGAGTGAAATATAATGTGTGTTGGCTTTCATAATGTAGTTTTCCATCTAGCACAACCACATTGTCATCAATCACAATTCACCATGATGAAAATCTAGTTTGAGTTATCTTTCGTTCTTAAGACATTGCACGGTGAGTAAAAACTAATGTTTGTTAGCAGTCATAAGTTAGTTTTCCATATAACACAGTCATATTGTCCTCAAATACATTACACCATGGTGAAAATCTATCTGGGGTTATCTTTCCTTCTAACAACATGGCATAATGAGTGAAAGCTAACGTGTGTTAGTTCATTGCACCTTGATGTAAAGCTAGCTAGAGTTGGCATTCATTCTTAAAACATTGGAGGGTGAGTAAAGCAAATGTTTGTTGGCCTTCATAAGCTAGTTTTTCATCTAACATAACCACATTGTCATCAAATACATTACACAATGATGAAAATCTAGTTAAATTGAGCTTTCTTTCTAACAACATGGCACTATAAGGAACAAGTTATGTGTGCTAACTCATTACACCATGATGGAAATCTAGTTGGAGTTAGCTTTCCTTTTAACAACATGGCACGATGAGTGAAAGCTAATATGTGTTAGCTTTCATAAGGTAGTTTTCCATGTAACACAACCACATTGTCATCAATCACATTGCAATGTGTTGGAAATCTAGCCAAAGTTAGCTTTCATCCTTAAATCATTGCACTGTGAGTGAAATATAATGTGTGTAAGCTTTCATAGTGTAGTTTTCCATTTAACACAACCACATTGTCATCAATCACAATGCACCATGATGGTAATCTAGCTGGAGTTAGCTTTCATTCTTAAAACATTGCATGGTGAGTAAAAGCTAATGTGTGTTAGCTTTCATAAGGTAACTTTCCGTCTGACACTGCCACATTGCCATCAAATACATTACACCATGATGGAAATCTAGTTGGAGTTAGCTTTCCTTCTAACATGGCACCATGAGTGAAAAAGCTTATGTGTGTTAGCTCATTACACCATTATGAAAATCTACACTAGTGGAAAATGAAAAATTAGTGACCAAAAAAATGACCAAAATCTGCATATCAATGACCACTTTTGGTTTGGCAATCGCTAGTGGCTAATTTACGGTCTTTTATTACGCGACCAAAATTGGTCATTTATAGCTTGTCAGTTGGTCATTAATTTGGTCATATATTTGGTCATTAATTTGGTAATATTTGAATCAATGACCAAATATATGACCACATTTATGACCAAATTAATGACCACATGGCAAACTAGAATATGACCAAATTTGGTCGCGTATTAAAAGACCTTAAATTAGCCACCAAAACTGTTTTTTGGTCATTGATATGCGGATTTTGGTCCTTTTTTTGGTCATTTCTATCTCATTGTTTGGTCACATATCTCAATTTTTTGTTATTTTATATATGAATTTTGATCATTAATCTCATTTATTGGTCACTAATTTAGTCATTTTTAATGGTTTTATGTGTGGTTATTATATTTTAATAGTTTTAACGGTGTCCATTATTAATCAATATAAATTTTTAATATGATATTATGTTTAAATTAAAAAGAGAATCATACATTATTTATCATCATCTAATACACATTTGAATTATGCAAATATAAAGTGCAACCATATAAGTTTTAAACCGCACAAATTATATTATATGAAATGTCAAGTATTACAATAAATGAGTTTTCTCAAAAACATCACCATATAACTTTACATGAAAATCATCTAGTACATCGATGACTTTTCAAAATATTACATTGGCTAAACCATCCCACTTTTACTTGGTTGCTAAGCCATACTTGGATCCTGCGACAGCTTCAAAACCATACTTAGCAGCTTGAAACCCTCAGCAACAGGCTCTTCATACTAAATGGAAAAGCATCAACAATAGAATCTTCATACTCAATGGCCCATTTTCTGAGCTTTCTATCTGCCCATGTGCTTTTGTATCTGCACTGCACATGCTTCTAAGCTTTCTGAGCTTTATATATACACACGTGCTTCGGTATCCACATTGCAATAGCCTCCCTCTTCATTTTTTTACAAAGCTTGCGAGTAAGGTTACCTGCAAACAACACATGTTAAGCAATAAATTGTGTTGCTCAGTAAAAATAAAAAACAAATAACTGAAAAATGTACATAGTAATTTCACAAGATTTAACATGGAAAAATGAAACAATTCCAACAAACAATTATATATGTGCTTATTATAACAGATACAAAAGCACTTCTGATACCTTTGAAGGAAGTCCAACTCCATTGTATTGCCTAGTATCTCTTTCATGGATATGATGGCTTCCGTAAAAGTTCAATACTTAACAACCTAAAAACCTGATTGGGTTTTTACAAATATTCCAAGACATTACTAGTACTTTTCATCTCCCTAAAATTTACTAGGAACCTTTATTTTAGTAAAAATGCGTTGGGTTACATACAATGGGATGCAGAATTATTTATCTCAAGAAAATATTTTCAAAGCTGCAATCATCTCTTGGCTGCTGAATTCTTCTTTATCATCACTTACAGTAACTGTCACTATATTTGGACTTTGTGAAGGGAAAACATCTTCTCTTCCATAGATGGAAGGAATCATCCCCATCTTTTCACTTCCATCATAGACGATCCCTCTCAATATCAGTGTCTTATGCATTCCTCCAATAATCTCTTCATAGATTGTATCTCCTTTTTCCTCCAGAAACACATACATATTGGCTATATCTAAGCCCCATCGAACATACAGGTACCTACAAATCACCAAATCTAACTTTTAGTAATATAGATCTCGCTCAACAAGAATTTATTGCATGGGCTCCGTTTGAGCCAGAAGTGCTTAACATGCACTCACCAAAGACCAAATCCATCCAATTAAATTTAGAGGCAAAGAACTATCTAGAATTTTATCACCTTAAAGCTTGAGATCTTGAAGCATGAAGAGGCAGCACACACAGCCGGGAACAATTTTGAGAGTAAATCACATGGCATCTTAAACCTCTCATTCTCAATTTCCGTCTCAGTTCATGTGCTTTGGGTTACTGGAAAAATAGCACCCAATTAAAATCTTAAAAATATGGCCAAAAGTGCTTAACATGCACTCGGCAAAGACCAAATCCATCCAATTAAATTCAGAGGCAAAGAACTATCTAGAATTTTATCACCTTAAAGCTCGATATCTTGAAGCATGAAGAGGCAACACACATAGCCGAGAACAATTTTGAGAGTAAAGAACATGGCATCTTAAACCTCTCATTCTCAATTGCCATCTCAGCTCATGTGCTTTGGCTGCCTGGCAAAATAGTACCCAAGTAAAATCTTAAAAAGATGATAGGACTAATCAATATTCAATGATAGTCTTGAATCCTGATTCTACTATACTAATAGAGAGTTGTCGTGGCTCCCTAATATATGGAACAAATAAAGTTAGATCTTGTACTCATTTCTAAAAAATTGTTAGCAACACCATTTTAATGTCATGCAATTGGAGCTAGTAAACAGGTGCCTTAATCAACAAACAATATTTTTCTAGATTTTCAGGAGGATGAATACCACTTCTGTAGTGACATAGAACGTATACCAATTACTAAAAATGACATCTAGAATTGAAACTTACAGTGGATATATTCTTGACTGTATAGGCCAAGCAATGGGGGTTAGATGCTTCGGCATCCTCCACTAGGAATTGAGAATTCTGTGGACCTCTTAGTTTTCTCATGCTTTTTTCTCAGCCCCTCTGCACCCAAGCGATAATCAATATGAGAGTCATAATTTGGATCCGGTTATATATGTGAATATAGACTATCGCCAGCTGTATATAGAATTTGCCTCCCACTGCTGCAAATTAGAGCATCAAATGCAGACAATTTTACTCCAATAGACTGAAGCACAGAAAGAGTTTTTGAAACTATCAATGCAATTGATAAGATGAATCCAGGAGATGGGAAGCTGCCAACAGAGCGAACTGCATTCATAATATCTTGGATAATAATAGCTAGTTTACTAACAAGGGGTTCTCCACTAGCATCATAGTAATCCATTGCAATATCAAACATACGCTTTCTTCTCCTGAGAGGTATTTTCCCCACAGAATTAAAGCTATTATTTCGATCGATATTTTGTTTTTCCTGTATCATTTGCATCTCGCAGTTTAGATTGACTGTTCTTAGTATTATCTATGATCATCCTAATGCGATCAAAAATACCCTCCTCATTATCTTCATTTTGAAGAATCTTATCAAGTTCAATAGTGTTATTAAGTGAATTTGAGCAAGAAGGTTTATATGCATATAATGAGAATCTAAGGGATGTATCTGGGTCATCCTTGAATGAACCAGTGTTTGATTCAGAGGCCATATTTTCATTGAATTCATTTTCACTCTGCCATTGTGGGTGTCTCATTCTGCATTTGGAAATCCTTGACAAATATATTTTACAATGTTGTGGCCAAGAATAGAGATGAATGTTCTTCAGACCATTTTGCCTGCATTCAGCCCAGAGGTTCTTATCAGCTACTAGTCTGTACAAAGCAGCTACAATTTCCTTGTCATTATGCGGATCTACCAACAAACCATTCTTCAACGTGTGCACAAGAATGAACCAATTTGTAAGAAAAAATCAGAGAGCGATTGATGACGTTAGATCCAATCAGACTTTTAGTTTTGAAGGTAGAATTTTCAATATACCTGTTTATTTTCTACATGTCCTCCATTCTGTGGCAACCATAGGAAATCCATGTGTAGCTGCCTGCATTTAAACACAGTGAGAGAATGACATGCTTTATTCTTTTTACACAACCAAAAATGATTTTAGATCAAATTGTTAGGTCAAAGAGCTTGATATTTTGAATCATAAAAATCTTAAAGATTAAATTAAAATCATTTCATCTTAAAGATTAAATTTTCTGTCAATAAGAAGAGAAATAATGGATAATTTCTTTAATAATTTGACAAGAAGTTTTATAAACCTTGGTTTTTGCAGCAATCCTATATATATCAGCAACTTCTGATTGCTTTTGATGTTTGGGATATGCCACTTCTCCAAAGAGATCATACTTATCAATAAGCTTCAGGACAGTGGTCAGTACAGTGGCACTTGTTGCAGGCAGTTCATCAATATCGTCTCGATTGCCCATAATCAACATCTACAATTTTCAAATGGATAACTAAAATATAAGTTATACATAAGAAGGGAAGAACATACCTCTAAAGAAAAAGCTAAATTTAGAAATTAGAAGAAGAAATACCAAGTTTTCCAACTTCCTCAACTTGGCACATTCACCAAAATCCTTGACTAGAGTGGCCATGTTCTTCTTGGGATCAGGTCGAGCAAGAGCCAAGATAATGGGTTTTGAAGGATTGTTCAAAAACTGTGGGATCTAAAAATAAAAAAAAATGCTATTATGCAGTGTGACGACTATAATTTTTCAAGTATATGAAATCTTAAATGGTGGAGAGTAATTAAACCTTGCCCTGCCACTTACCTCACCCCATAAAGGAGACTCAAGCAATTGAGTAGAATCATTATCTGTGTTTTCATCTTGCACTATAACATTGCTGAAGTCCATTCCAGGAGGTATAACCTGCAGGCTACAACAAAGTATATGTATGATGAGAATTTTCCTACGCTTATGACAACATGTACACCTTTCACCCAAGAAGCCCTGGAATAATTATCAATGCAGAATAGGATTTCCACATTCAAGAATGAAACATACTGCCTACAAATTTATATAAGCAGTTGTGTGAAGCCCAAGGTAAGAAACTAATAAAAATGCAATTTAATTTCAATGGGAGTATGATTCTTTGCATGTATCATCATTCGAGGCATATAACGACCATAACAATTGACACCACGCTTGGCACGATGTCTGAGTTTTTTATTCAGTTCCAAATCAAAACCATCATGCATGCCCCATTGGTCTTCAATTTCTTTCCTTGTAATTGTGGCCACAAGCTCAACAGAACTAAATGCACAATTATTCAGCTTCAATCCTATGCATGATCATAGCTGGAAGGACTCCTCCCCATCTTTTTACTTCCTCTCAATATCAGTGTCTTATGCATTCCTCCAATCATCTCTTCATAGTCTGTATCACCTTTTTCCCCAGAAACACATACATTTTGGCTATATCCAAGCCACATCGAACATACAGGTACCTGAAAATCACCAAATCTAACTTTTAGTAATACAAATCTCGCTCAACAAGAATTTATTGCATGGGCTCTGTTTGAGCCAGTGCTTAACATGCACTCGCCAAAAGGCCAAATCCATCCAATTAAATTCAGAGGCAAAGAACTATCTAGAATTTTATCACCTTAAAGCTTGAGATCTTGAAGCATGAAGAGGTAGCACACACAGCCGGGAACAATTTTGAGAGTAAAGCACATGGCATCTTAAACCTCTCATTCTCAATTGCCATCTCAGCTCATCTGCTTTGGGTGCCTGGAAAAACAGTACCCAAGTAAAATCTTCAAAAGATGATAGGACTAATCAATATTCAATGATAGTCTTGAATCCTGATTCTATTCTACTAATACAGAGTTGTCATGGCTCCCTAATATCTGGAACAAATAAAGTTAGCTCTTGTACTCCTTTCTAAAAAATTGTTAGCAACGCCATTTTAATGTCATGCAATTGGAGCTAGTAAACAAGTGCCTTAATCAACAAACAATATTTTTCTAGATTTTCGGGAGGCTAAGTACCACTCCTGTAGTGACATAGAACATATACCGGTTACTAAAAATGACATATAGAATTGAAACTTACAGTGGATATATTCTTGACTGTATAGGCCAAGCAATGGGGGTTAGATGCTTCGGCATCCTCCACTGGGAATCGAGAATTCTGTGGACCTCTTAGTTTTCTCATGCTTTTTTCTCAACCCCTCTAGACCCCAGCGATAATCGATATGAGAATCATAATCTGGATCTGGTTATATGGGTGAATCTATACTATTGCCAACTTTATATAGAAGTTGGCTCCCACTGCTGCAAATTACAGCATCAAATGCAGACAATTTTACTCCAATAGACTAAAGCACAGAAAGAGTTTCGGAAACTGTCAATGCAGTTGATAAGATGAATCCAGGAGATGGGAAGCTGCCAGCAGAGTGAATTGCATTCATAATATCTTGGATAATAATAGCTAGTTTACTAACAAGGGGTTCTCCACTAGCATCATAGTAATCCATTGCAATATCAAATAGACGCTTTCTTCTCCTCAGAGGTAGTTTCCCCATAGAATTGAAGCTATTATTTCGATCGATATTTTGTTTTTCCTGTATCATTTGCTTCTCGCGGTTTAGATTGACTGTTCTTAGTCTTCTCTATGATCATCCTAATGCGATCAGAAATACCCTCCCCATTATCTTCATTTTGAAGAAGCTTATCAAGTTCAATAGTGTTATTAAGTGAATTTGAGCAAGAAGGTTTATATGCATATAATGAGAGTCTAAGGGATGTATCTAGGTCATCCTTGAATGAACCAGTGTCTGATTCAGAATCCATATTTTCATTGAATTCATTTTCACTCTCCCATTATGGGTGTCTCATTCTGCATTGGGAAATCCTTGACAAATATATTTTACAATGTTGTGGCCAAGAATAGAGATGAATGTTCTTCAGACCATTTTTCCTGCATTCAGCCTAGAGGTTCTTATCAACTGCTAGTTTGTAAAAAGCAGCTACAATTTCCTTGTCATTATGTGGATCTACCAACAAACCATTCTTCAAAGTCTGCACAAGAATGAACCAATTTGTAAGAAAAAATCAGAGAGCGATTGATAACGTTAGATCCAATCAGACTTTTAGTTTTGAAGGTAGAACTTTCAATATACCTGTTTAATGTCTACATGTCCTCCATTCTGTGGCAACCATAGGCAATCCATGTGCAGCTGCCTGCATTTAAACAAAGTGGGAGAATGACATGCTTTATTCTTTTTACACAACCAAAATAAAAAATCAGAGAGCGATTGATGACGTTATATCCAATCAGACTTTTAGTTTTGAAGGTAGAACTTTCAATATACCTGTTTAATGTCTACATGTCCTCCATTCTGTGGCAACCATGGGCAATCCATGTCCAGCTGCTTGCATTTAAACAAAGTGGGAGAATGACATGCTTTATTCTTTTTACACAACCAAAAATGCTTTTAGATCAAATTGTTAGGTCAGAGACCTTAATATTTTGAATCATAAAAATCTTAAAATATTAAAATATTCAAAATCATTTCATCTTAAAGATCAAATTTTCTGTCAATAAGAAGAGCAATAATGGATAATTTCTTTTATAATTTAACAGGAAGTTTTATAAACCTTGGTTTTTGCAGCAATCCTATATATATCAGCAACGTCTGATTGCTTGTGATGTTTGGTATATGCCACTTCTCCAACGAGATCATACTTATCAATAAGCTTCAGGACAGTGGTCAGTACAGTGGCACTTGCTGCAGGAAGTTGATCAATATCGTCTCTATTTCCCATAATCAACATCTACAATTTTCAAATGGATAAATAAAATATAAGTTATACATAAGAATGGAAAAACATACCTCTAAAGAGAAAGATAAATTTAGAAATTAAAAGAAGAAATACCAAGTTTTCCAGCTTCCTCAACTTGGCACATTCACCAAAAGCCTTGACTAGAGTGGCCATGTTCTTCTTGGGATCGGGTCGAGCAAGAGCCAAAATAATGGGTTTTGAAGGATTGTTCAAAAACGGTGGGATCTAAAAAACAAAAAAAATGCTATTATGCAGTGTGACGACTATAATTTTTCAAGTATATGAAATTGGTGGAGAGTAATTAAACCTTTCCCTACCGCTTACCTCACCCCATAAAGGAGACTCAAGAAATTGAGCAGAATCATTATCTGAATCATTATCTGTGTTTTCATCTTGCACTATAACATTGCTGAAGTCCATTCCAGGAGGAATAACCTGCAGGCTACAACAAAGTATATGTATGATGAGAATTTTCCTACGCTTATGAAAACATGTACACCTTTCACCCAAGAAGCCCTGGAATAATTATCAATGCAGAATAGGATCTCCACATTCAATAATGAAACATACTGCCTACAAAGTTATATAAGCAGTTGTGTGAAGCCCAAGGTAAGAAACTAATAAAAATGCAATTTAATTTCAATGGGAGTATGATTCTTTGCATGTACCGTCATTCGAGGCATATAATGACCATAACAATTGACACCATGCTTGGCACGATGTCTGAGTTTTTTATTCAGTTCCAAATCAAAACCATCATGCATGCCCCATTGGTCTTCAATTTCTTGCCTTGTAATTGTGACCACAAGCTCAGCAGAAGCAATGCACAATTCTTTGGCTTCAATCCTACGCATGATCATAGCTGGAAGGACTCCTCCCCATCTTTTCACTTCCTCTCAATATCAATGTCTGATGCATTCCTCCAATCATCTCTTCATAGTCTGTATCTCCTTTTTCCCCCAGAAACACATACATATTGGCTATATCCAAGACCCATCGAACATACAGGTACTTGCAAATCACCAAATCTAACTTTTAGTAATACAGATCTCGCTCAACAAGAATTTATTGCATGGGATCTGTTTGAGCCAATGCTTAACATGCACTCACCAAAAGGCCAAATCCATCCAATTAAATTCAGAGGCAAAGAACTATCTAGAATTTTATCACCTTAAAGCTTGAGATCTTGAAGCATGAAGAGGTAGCACACACAGCCGGGAACAATTTTGAGAGTAAATCACATGGCATCTTAAACCTCTCATTCTCAATTGCCATCTCAGCTCATCTTCTTTGGGTGCCTGGCAAAACAGTACCCAAGTAAAATCTTAAAAAGATGGTAGGACTAATCAATATTCAATGATAGTCATGAATCCTGATTCTATTCTACTAATACAGAGTTGTCATGGCTCCCTAATATTTGGAACAAATAAAGTTATCTCTTGTACTCCTTTCTAAAAAATTGTTAGCAACGCCATTTTAATGTCATGCAATTGGAGCTAGTAAACAGGTGCCTAAGTCAACAAACAATATTTTTCTAGATTTTCAGGAGGCCGAATACCACTCCTGTAGTGACATAGAACATATACCAGTTACTGAAAATGACATCTAGAATTGAAACTTACAGTGGATATATTCTTGACTGTATAGGCCAAGCAATGGGGGTTAGATGCTTCGGCATCCTCCACTGGGAATCGAGAATTTTGTGGACCTCTCATTTTTCTCATGCTTTTTCTCAGCCCCTTTGCACCCCAGTGATAATCAATATAAGAATCATAATTTGGATCTGGATATATGGGTGAATCTAGACTATCACCAGCTGTATATAGAAGTTGGCTCCCACTGCTGCAAATTAGAGCATCAAATGTAGACAATTTTACTCCAATAGATTGAAGCACAGAAAGAGTTTCTAAAACTGTCAATGCAGTTGATAAGATGAATCCAGGAGATGGGAAGTTTCCAGCAGAGCGAACTACATTCATAATCTCTTGGATAATAATATTTAGTTTACTAACAAGGGGTTCTCCACTAGCGCGATGTTTGAGTTTTTAATTCAGTTCCAAATTAAAACCATCATATAGGCCCCATTGTTCTTCAATTTATTTCCTTGTACTTGTGACCACAAGCTCAGCAGAATCAATGCACAATTCTTCAGCTTCAATCCTATGCATGATATTGTAGGTTGCATTGATATCCTCCTTGGAATGCAATCCTTGTTTCAAAAATTGTTCTAGTTTATTTCGGCCAAGAGAATGACCTGTCAAAACCATTGGAACATTGAGAGCACCAGAAAAAAGGCAAGTAGCATCCCCTGCATCTGCATAGTGGCCATGGATCACATGAGGCCATATAGATATGCCTTCTCCAATAAGAGCTCCCAATGCTTTGGAAATGTTGAGAATATGCCCAATATACTTTTCTTTGCATCCATAAGGGATTCGAACTATGTATGCCCCTCCACTCTCATGAATTTCTTCATCGTGATCAGAATTCAACATTTCAGTTGGCTCTGCATAGCTAGAATCCACTTCATGACAACAGATCTGACGTGTTAGCAGGTCCACTCTATACACTTCTGGCATTTTTGCAAGCGCTTTTGCAAACTCTACAACATATTTCACCTGCATGAAAAAAGAAGACACATTTCACTTGGTGGTAATCCAATTCTAGTCCTACCAAAATAAGGTAATCAGGCTTTGATCCCCTACTTTTCTAAATGACTTTGTGAGCAAATTGACCTCAACTATTCAATATGCTAGAAACAGATGAAGGAAAATACAAAAAATAGAAAGCTTTTGTAACAAATTTACCTATCCACCTGTATCGGAATCACGGCCAAGCTCCATATTCTCCCCTCGCACTAGGCCATGCAAACTAAAATATTAATCATAAACAGGAGAATTTGCGAAGTAAATTTTGCTATGAGGATTTTTAGAGCTAATACTTCTATTCTCGGCACAGAATATTGGACAAAGCAAAAGCAGTGAAAACTGATTGCAAAAGAACTATAACAAGAAAAATCAAACCTCAAAGAAACTCATCTTCCCATTGTAAGTGTGGATTTTCTACAATTACAACAAATTGTGATTTCATTTAATGTGCCCATTCTCTCATAGGAAGTTATTCCCTTGGCCTTTGATGTTAGGAGAGACGGTTCACTTCGCATCAGACCTACTCCAAGAATTGTGCAGCCAGGGCCCCTGAGACCTTAGCATTCTCCAGAGGACATGATCAGGGTTTGCATATGTCCCTTTAGAGCGATTGACAGAGACAGTATACTCCTCTCTCTCTTCAGCCTCTACTTGAGCTAGGGCCGCGCACCTCTTAGGGTTTTCCTTCCTCTGCTTTAACTAGATCCTACTACTCTCTTTTAGTTATCTGATTCTTTCCCTTTTTACTAACTTTTTAAGTTTTTAGCTTCTAGGAGTGTTAACACTGTCATAACCTGTTGACATTTGGTTTTACTCTTTCCTCTCACTGACCTATTTGTTGCATATAAATCAAATTATCTTAGCTTATCTCACACAACCTTTCAGACCAATAATCTTGAATTGTGTCTATTGTAATGGTGACGTTGTAAATGCAGTTTCTTCCCCTACAAAAATGTGCTTTCCCAGCTAACTAGCCAGGAACAACTTCTGGGCTACTTTCGATGTTGTCTAAATTTCAGCACGGTATCAGAGCCAAGTTTGAGGCTGATTGGAAATGACTAGGAGGCCAGAATCAAAGCATGGCTTGAGGGGGAGGTGGGTGTTCAAGGGATCAATTTGTACACTGACTGGGTATGTGGGACTGGGTGTCCTATATCCCAAGGGGTATATAATGCTTAAATGTTAAAAATATTTAGTGTGGATCCATTAAACTAAGAATCTAAAACTATAAGAAGAAGTAGATGTACCCAATCAAATAAATTGAGTTCTAGGTATTGTCAAGAGGTAGGATTAAACTAGCACAAACCCATCTAAATCCAGGTCAGGTTTAAATCAATGCTGAACCTAGCTATTATAGAGCTTGAATTTGCATATTTCTAGGTCAAATTTGATATGTTGATCATTTGGGTACTTGAGAAATTCACTAGAGGTTGGCAACCTCAAGGTGCATATCAGAGCTAGGTTTAGAAGGGCCTGTTCCAATGTCCCTATTGAATATGCCCAATGCAGTCTAGATTCAAATTTCAATGCACCATTACATGCACACACAAAGTTAGACTGGATCAAGCTCAACTCTAGCCAGGATCTAGAACGTAGTTGGGTTGACCATTTATGTACTCAAGAAAAGCACCTGGCATTGGTAAAAAAACCAGTAAAAAAATGTTTAGAATATGACCCAATGCTCCATCTAAAAACTCTGGAATGTATGGCCACAATAATTCTTTCTCAATATACTTTTCTTTGCATCCACAAGGGATTCGAACTATGTATGCCCCTCCACTCTCATGAATTTCTTCATCGTGATGAGAATTTAACATTTCAGTTGGCTCAGCATAGCTAGAATCCACTTCAGGACAACAAATATGACGTGTTAGCAAGTCCACTCTATACACTTCTCACATTTTTGCAAGTACTTTTGCAAACTCCACAACATATTTCACCTGCATGAAAAAAGAAGACACGTTTCACTTGGTGGTAATCCAATTCTAGTCCTACCAAAATAAGGTAATAAGGTTTTGATCCCCTACTTTTCTAAATGACTTTGTGAGCAAATTGACCTCAACTATTCAATATGATAGAAAAAGATGAAGGAAAATACAAAAAATAGAAAGCTTTTGTAACAAATTTACCTGTCCACCTGTATCGGAATCACGACCAAGCTCCATACTCTCCCCTCGCACTAGGCCATGCAAACTGACATATTAATCATAAACAGGAGAATCAGCGAAGTAATTTTTTCTACGAGGATTTTTAGAGCTAATACTTCTATTCTCAGCACAGAATATTGGACAAAGCAAAAGCAATGAAAACTGATTGCAAAAGAACTATAACAGGAAAAATCAAACCTCAAAGAAACTCATCTTCCCATTGTAAGTGTGGATTTGCTACAATTACAACAAATTGTGATTTCATTTAATGTGCCCATTCTCTCACAGGAAGTTATTCCCTTGGCCTTTGATGTTAGGAGAGATGGTTCACTTCGCATCAGAGCTACTCCAAGAATTGTGCAGTCAGGCCCCCTGAAACCTTAGCATTCTCCATAGGACATGATCAAGGTTTGGATCTGTCCCTTTAGAGCGACTAACAGAGACAGTATACTCCTCTCTCTCTTCAGCCTCTACTTGAGCTAGGGCCTCACACCTCTTAGGGTTTTTCTTCCTCTGCTTTAACTAGATCCTACTACTCTCTTTTAGTCATCTGATTCTTTCCTTTTTTACTAACTTTTTAAGTTTTTATATTCTAGGAGTGTTAGCACTGTCATAACCTATTGACATCTGGTTTTACTCTCTCCTCTCACTGACCTATTTGTTGCATATAAATAAAATTATCTTAGCTTATCTCACACAACCTTTCAGACCAATAATCTTGAATTTTGTCTATTGTAATGGTGATGTTGTAAATGCAGTTTCTACCCCTGCAAATATGTGCTTTCCCAGCTAATTGGCCAGGAACAACTTCTGGGCTACTTCCGATGTTGTCTGATTTTCAGCATGGTATCAGAGCCAGGTTTGAGGCTGAATAGGAATGACTAGGAGGCCAGAATCAAAGCATGGCTTGAGGGGGAGGTGGGTGTTCAAGGGATCAATTTGTACACTGACTGGGTATGTGGGACTGGGTATCCTATATCCCAGGGGGTATAGAATGCTTAAATGTTAAAAATACTCAGTGTGAATCTGTTAAACTAAGAAGCTAAAACTATAAGAAGAACTAGATGTACCCAATCAAATGAATTGAGTTCTAGGTCTTGTACTCTAAGAAAGCACGTTACCTCAAGTTTCTCAGGACCTCCATAAATCCAAAAGCATCAGTCAAAAGTTGCTTCTTCACAGAACTGTTCTTCACGCCCATCTTGCTCAGTCTCCCTTTCATCTTTCTCAATCTCAATGCATGTCTCTGTGGCTAGCAGATCCATGGTCTCTCTACCAACAAGCTCTAGCACATGCATTCCCTTGGCTGTAAAGGCTTTTCCACTTTGACAGACCCAAAAACACATCATGTAACAGATGGAAAAATAAGATTTCACAATATATCTAAAATGCTTGAAATATAATGTACCAACCTCTGATTCTCAAGCGTCCCCATCATATGGCCATGATCAAGACACAATTGCATCTTGTCATTCTGGTTCTGAACCTTTTCAAGAGGAATTGTCATCCCTTGGTAATATATAAAACTGTGTAGCAAGGTATTTGTCTGCTAAAAATTAAGGACAAAGAGTAATGTGTCATTTTCCGTTTGCCATTACTAGAAGAGAGTAATGGCTTATCTTCCATTATTGGCAGGTGATATATTCCCTGATATGAAACTAAAGGATCTTAAAGCTTCCAATTTTGTTAATAGTGTTGGGTATATGTTACATTATTTGCATGTGCGTATGGAGGGGAGGTGCGCATGCCAATACTGCAGCTCGACGATCCCAAAGGCACCTTCGACGAAAACAGGCCGTAGGCCCTGTTTTTTATGCGAGCACAGCAAGCAAATTTTTTTGGCTATTTATAGATTTTATGGCTATTTATATTTATTTGTGGCTATTTTTAGAATTTGTCTAGAAATATGTAACTTAATCCCAGTTAAGGGATTGGAGTCTTTTTCTAATCCGGGTTAACGGATTAGGGTATTTGGATGTTGCGGAATACCTATATTTTGTATTGTGAGTATTTCATAATGTAATGAAGAGAAAATAGGAGGTGTGGCTCCAAGGTTTTCTAGTTTTCCCAGTTAAGGGTTTCCAGGGTAAATCTCTGTGTTTGTGTGTGACTGATGTGTTGTGATCTCTATTTTTCTTAAAAGAATCTGTATGCTTTGCTTCTCTGCACATGTTTAAAACTTACATGTGGTATTAGAGCTCGATTTTGTCATTAGGGGGACGCCTTTACTGCTAAGGGTTCGACGCGGTTGATAGATCTCGGGTCTGTGATAAACCTGGGTTCAGTGGGAGCTTTGCAGTGTTTATTTGTGCATTGAAAGAGAATGGCGAGCACTTCAAGAATCGAGATCGAGAAATTTAACGGCCAGAATTTTGAGCTATGGAAGCTCAAAATGGAGGATATTTTGGTAGATCAAGAACAGTGGATTGCTGTGGATCCGGGTACGAAACCCACTACAACATCACAAGAAAATTAGGATAAATTATTAGAAAGAAGGGTGAGGATTACAATATGATTATGCTTATTAGACTCTGTGTTGTTGAATGTATCTGGTGAAGATAGTGCAGTAAAGCTATGGGCAAAACTAGGGAGTTTGTATCAATCAAAATTCCTTGTGAACAAGTTGTTTCTGCAAAAGAAGTTGTTTCACCTTAGAATGGACGAGAATGACACTGTAACAGAGCATTTGAATGTCTACAATACTCTGGTAAGTCAGATAACCTCTGTTGGTATTAAAATCGTTGAAGAAGATAAATGTATTACATTATTGTGTTCTTTACTGGATTCCTGGGACAACCTAATTGTTGCAATAGGTAGTTCTAGCCAGGCGACCTTAAAATTTGATGAAATTGTATCATCCCTATTATCAAGAAGAGATGAGGCGGAAAACCATGGATAATCATAGCATGGATGCCTTGTCTGTGAGAGGTCGCCCCCAGGAGAGAAAAAAAAATAAGGGATCTGGGGGAAGATCTAAATCTAAGGGTAGACCTATATCCCCAGGAAAAGGAATAACGAAGTGTTGGAAATGCAGTAAAACTGGGCACTATAAAAAGGATTGCAGATCTAAGAATGTTGAGAAAGCAAAGGGATATGAGGATATCCCTTCCACAGAGGTGAAGAACTCCTCAGAAGAAGGAGGGGATGTGTACCTAGCTTCCACAGGTAATCCTTCAGAACGTGATACATGGCTGATTGACTCAAGTGCGTCATGTCATATGACCCGTCATAGGGAGTGGTTCTATGAATATGAAAAGTAAAATGGAGGAGATGTGTACTTGGGAGATTATTCACCAGCCAGTATCATTGGACGTGGTAGAGTCAACCTAAAATTGAAGGATGGAAGGATTAGAACTCTTCCTGGAGTGCTACACATTCCAAATCTCACAAGAAACTTGATATCTGTTGGAAAGATGGATGTTGCAGGTGTAAAGACTGTGTGTGGAGATGGTGGTTGCAAAATGGTTTAAGAATCAATGGTATTGATGAGGGGGGTTCGGTATGGAACTCTGTACAAAATACTGGGAAAAACCATCATTGATGAATGTAACAATTCTGTTGTGCTGGAGGAAGGAGGTAAAGATGACAAAACCTTGACTGCATTAGGAGGAAATACAATGTTGTGGCATCAAATAATGGGGAATATCAGAGAAAAGGGACTTCGAGCATTACAAGGTAAAGGTATGGTTGAAGGTATGAATGATTGCACTCTGGATTTTGATTTTTGTGAACAATGCATATATGGAAAACAAAATCGAGTAAGATTTGCATATGTTGCTACAAGAGAAAAGGGAATTCTAGAATTAATACATAGTGATGTTCTTGGACCTGTTCCTATTCCATCATTAGGAAAATCTGTGTATTATGTTTCATTTATAGATGATTTCTCAAGGAACATATGGATTTATTTCCTTCGAAAGAAATCTGAAGTATTTTCCAAGTTTAAAGAATTTAAGGCTCTTGTAGAAAATCAGTCAGAAAACAAAATAAAGGTGTTGAGGACAAATAATGGTGGAGAGTTTTGTGGGAATGAATTCGAGGACTTTTGTAAGAAGTGTGGAATAAAAAGGCAAAAGACTACTCCATACACACCTCAACAGAATGGAGTTGTTGAGAGGATGAATAGGACGTTGATGGAAGAGGAAAGGAGCATGCTAAGCAGTGTTGGGATAGGACAATAATTCTGGGCAGAAGCAGTGGAGACATCATGTTACTTGGTAAACCAATCACCCACATCAGCATTGATTGATAAAACTCCACAAGAGGTATGGACTGGTAAGAAACCCTCTATTAAGCATCTGAAAGTTTTTGGTTGTGATGCTTATGTACATGTTCCAAAGGAGAAAAGGAGCAAGTTCGATAACAAAGCTGAGAAGTGTATCTTTATTGGCTATAAAGATGGTATGAAAGAGTATAAGCTTTGGAATCCTATAACTAAGAATATTGTTTACAGTCGAGATGTTGTGTTTCGAGAGGTCAAAGAAGTCCCTAGAAAGGAAGTGAATCCAATGGAAAAGGAACCAGAGAAAATAGAGTTTAAGTTAGAAGGTGAAGAATTTGACTCAATAGAAGAAGTAGAATCAAAAGAAGAAAAACCTCATACTCCAGTTTTGAGGAGATCATCTCGAAAAATAAGGCAACCAGAAAGGTATTCCCCTCCATATTTTCGCTCTCATTTTTCTATGTCTATTACTGATGATGATCCTAGAAATGTGAAGGAAGCTGTTAATTCAGAGGATAGTGATCTCTGGAAAAAGGTCATGGATGAAGAAATGGATTCCTTGGACAAAAATGAAGCTTGGAAGCTAGTCCAGTTACCAGCTGGGAGAAAATCCATTAAAGGCAAATGGATATTTAAAAAGAAGTTGAATGCAGAAGGTAAAGTGGATAAGCATAAAGCTTGCTTGGTAGCAAAGGGATATTCTCAGGTAGAGGGGATTTATTTTGGTGAAATATTTTCTCCAGTTGCAAAATTAACTTCTATTAGATTTCTTCTTTCTATTATTGCTGCTTTTGATCTTAAAGTAGAGCAGATGGATGTGAAGAAAGTGTTCTTACAAGGGGATCTGGAAGAAGAAATATATATGAAACAACCAGAAGGGTTCATAGTGAAGGGAAAGAATGAGTTGGTATGTAAACTAAAGAAGTCCCTTTATGGTCTAAAGCAATCTCCAAGGATGTGGTACCAAAATTTTGACATATACATACTTGGATTGGGATTTGTGAGAAGCAAAGTTGATCACTATGTATATTCCAAACAAGTTGGTGATCACTTCATTAACATAGTTTTGTATGTTGATGACATGTTGTTGATTGGAAACAACAAAGATGTTATAAAGGAGGTGAAGTCTCAACTGTCCTCCAAGTTTGATATGAAAGATCTCGGTGCTACAAAATTCATTCTGGGAATAGAGATAAGAAGAGATCATGTAAACAAAATGATCAGTTTAAATCAAAGAAAATATGTTGAGAGGGTACTACAGAGATTTAACATGCAGGAAAGTAAGCCGGTCAAGGTTCCTATTCCTGTAGGTGTAAAGTTATCTATAGAGCAGTGTCCCAAGACATAGGAAGAAGAAGAATACATGTCATGGGTCCCATATGCCAATGTAGTTGGTAGTTTTATGTATGAAATGGTATGTACAAAACCAGACATTGCTTATGCAATGGGAGTTTTGAGCAGATATATGTCAAAACCAGGAAAGGAGCATTGGACAACTGTAAAGAGGGTCTTCAGATATTTGCATGGCACCACAAATTATGCAATCTGCTACCAAGAAAGGCCTGGACCAGACAAAGTAATAAATGTACATGGATTTGTTGATGCAGACTGGGCTGGAGACCTTGATCATAGAAGATCTACAAGTGGGTATGTGTTTAACCTATTTGGAGGAGCTATCGGTTGGATGAGCAAGAGACAAGTTGTAGTTGCACTCTCAACAACAGAAGCTAAATATATGGCAGCCACTCATGCAAGCAAAGAAGCTGTGTGGTTGCAAAGATTGTGTTCATGTATTGGGTTTGTATAGAAAGGTGTAAGGTTAGAATGTGATAGCCAAAGTGCAATCTTCCTGGCAAAGAACCCTGCTTATCATGCTAAGACAAAGCATATTGATGTGCAATATCACTTTGTGAGAGATATGGTTGAAGAAAAGAAGGTGCTGCTAGAGAAGGTTGACACCATGAAAAATTTTGCAGACTCATTAACAACGTCTGTTAGTACAGAGAAGTTCTCTTGGTGTAGAGAATCTATGGGCATTAATGCCCTGAACCTGTGACTTTATGAGTACATGACTCATTGCTATGCAAAGGAAACAACAAGTGGGAGAATGTTGGGTATATGTTATATTATTTGCATGTGCGTATGGAGGGGAGGTGCACATGTCATCACTGCAGCTCGGCGATCCCAAAAGCACTTTCGACAGAAATGGTCATTAGGCCATTTCTAATGCGAGCGCAACGAGCAAAATTTTTCTGGCTATTTATAGATTTTCTGGCTATTTATAGCTGTTTGTGGCTATTTTTAGAATTTGTCTAAAAATATGTAACTTAATCCTGGTTAAGGGATTGGATTCTTTTTCTAATCCGGGTTAACGGATTAGGGTATTTGGATGTTGTGGAATACCTATATTTTGTATTGTGAGGATTTCATAATGTAATGAAGAGAAAATAGGAGGTGTGGCTCCAAGGTTTTCTGGTTTTCCTGGTTAAGGGTGTCCAGGGTAAATCTCTGTGTTTATGTGTGACTGATGTGTTGTGATCTCTATTTTGATTAAAAGAATCTATATGCTTTGCTTCTCTGCACAGGTTTAAATCTTACAAATAGAAATATACCAAAACTCTCATTGGTGATGAAGAAGACTACAATTTCAACTCCATTTTGGCTTATAAGTTTCACTCTTTATTCTCTGTCATGCATGTTATATATCTTTTTTGATGAAAAATGTCATGTTATTTCAGAAAACAGTGTGTTATAAAGCTGGATGTAGTGCCCATGTATATAGTTGATCCCAAAATAACCAGAGCTACATGAATGCACAACATATTTGGTTTCTTTGTCCTTTAACTGTTCAAGCATCTAGCCTCTATAATAGCACAAAACTCTGGGGGACTGCCTAATCATTTACTGACCATGTAGGTCTCCAATGTACATGATCGAATCATATAAGCAAAACAAAACATAAAGTGTGAATATCTAGACCTCCTCACAAGTAGGAAACTGAGATCATCAGATATTTCAAATCAACTCCATCCTTGAGAGGTCTGACAGTAATGTGCAGAATAACTATATGAGGCTATGGCACCTCACATTATTTGTATACAAGGTCAATGGTGATTACTCAAGAGGAATATAAAGAACTACACAAATAATCAAGACTGTAACATAAAGGAAGCAATCATCATTAAGGTAAAAAAACATAATAGTATCTTCTTGAACCAGTGAATAGATGCATTAAAACATGTAAGGTCACATGCCCTTACAAAAAAAATTATGAACAATATGTAAAGTAAGTTTAAATAGATGTTTGAACACTATGTAAAGTAAACAGAATGTTTTAAGCTGATTCATAGAAATAACCATCTAGGTCATTTTATTCAAATATATTTTCGGCCACCGAATAAAACTATTTTCTGTCTCCTTCAAGCGTTCACATCCATCCATTGGATTTTCATATGCAACAAGGATGTTACTTGAGATAGAAAGTACAACTATATTAGCATCAGTCTCTTCAAGTGGCACTCCATGGATCTTAGTAAGTGACTAAATTCATCCAGTCCCTGCGATGGCACCATCATATGGATCCAGTATGTTTACGTCATCTCCTACATGGAATAATTCAGTCTCTGCTGGAGTTACCGGGCACTGTCAAAATAAAATAAAAAAGTATACACAAATATAAGAAAAAAAATACAATTAAATTCCAAAAACATGCATAATTATTGATGTAACAAAATTAAATGCACTTACAGTCGTGTCAATCTTTAAACTATCTTGTCCAGCAAGAGTTGCACACACTAATTGATAATTTCACTGCAGTGCATCAATGTCAATAGATTGTTAAATTTTATCCAGCATTTGATTACATCATGCACAAATCAAATATCACAATTACAAGCACACAATAATATAGTAGAAGAATACTAAATATAACACTAAAACACTAAAAATCAGTCCTAAACCAATTATATCATATTATGAATTCAAATCAAGAAATGTTTGCAAGGGAATGATAATTAGCTTACCTCATCAACATCACTATGACATCCTATTTTATTCCATGATTTGACGATTGGTTCAATGGAGGTGGCTATGGTTGACATTGTCTTTGTCAACCCATTTATGCAATCCATTACATGTTTATAGTTCTAATCACTATCGTTCTGAACATGCGTAGATATGTTAACTAGTTGGATTTTATCAGCTTCATTAGATGACAATGGTCTTTTTGTTGGATTTTCTGATATAAGCATATGTTTAGAACTGTCTATATCACACATTAAATGTCGGCCAACCATTTCACCCGTATCAATTTCTGATCTAATAGGATCTTGAACCTACAAATCATTATCAATACATAATTAGTTGGATATATATGAATCAAAATGCAATATATATAACACAATGTACTCACAAAAATGGCATACATAATGTATTGAGCAAAAAAACCATATACTTACAAACATGGTTTGATTGCTTCACCACCCACCACGACCCATAATAAATTGATCACTCACATTATATCTTGTCATATTCCCTTTTTTACTTCTTTGCACATACTCTTCAGCACACAGACTTTCCTTCAGCTCCTCCTACTGTTTAGGAGTCAAGATGATGTCCCTTTCTTTTCCATCCAGGATTGATTTTTTGCATTTACGCCTAAAATTGTTATTCAATTTTCTCATTCTGATCTTGTAATATTTGGTGGTAATCCTTCCGCCATAAGTCTCAAAGGCATTTTCCATTTGTCGAATCACCATATCGACACTTTTTTCATCTTGATCTACAAAATTGGATTTGGTGACATCCAGATGAGACCTTACTCTCGTGCCCAACTCTGAAGCCCACCTTGCAGCATTTGGTCCAAAAGGTTCACCATCTTTTACCTCAACCAAATAAGCCTTCTTCCCTTCTGATTTTCTTTCTTTGGCTTCTCTTTCTGTGGACCTATACATGCCTTGAATCATTTTGCGTTTTTGTATGGAAGCTGACATATCTTCACTTGAATCAAAACTTTGTGATGTAGAATGGGCACTCATGTTTGTGCATAGAAGAGGTGCTTTTCCTTTGGTAGTTGAAGGCCTAATTGGTTCCTTATTGACCACATTAGGTGTGGCATTAGATATCTCACCAATTTGCTCAGATGGGCCTTCAAATCTTTGTTTAATTTATAAAACAAATCTCTCAAACCTGATTCTGATTCAGAAAACACCAAGCCTTCAGCAATATTGGCTTGGGTATGATCATCATTATGTGATATATTAGGATGATGATCATTAGTGTTGTCAGCATCTTCTCCATGTAATAAACCAGTACCAAGGCGTAGGCTTCTACGAGCTAGCGACAGTGTGTTTTTGCTTGCCTTTTGTTTAAGCTCATAATTTTCTATACAATCGACATTTTCCCTATAACAAAAAAAATTATTAAATTAGAATCGAAAGCATAGACATCGTGTATCATCAAATAGATTATATACAACTATCAAAAAATATGCTTAGAAGTGAAAAAGTATGAGGAATAAGTACTTACTGAGCCGAAGCATGATATGGAAACAATAAGCCTTTGTTTTCCTTTTGGTTCTGCTCTCTTTCTCTAAAGAAAATGTTTCCCTATAACACCAAAAACTTATTAAATGAGAATAGAAAGCATATATATGCTACTCCATGAAATAGATTATAAACAACTTTCATGAAATATGCATAGAAGTGAAAAGGTACAAGAAATAACTACTTACTTATTTGCAAAACCAAGAGATGACAGATATTCTTTATTTTTTGCAATTCGTTCTTTACGAACACGCTCATAATCCACAAGATTTTCATCATTGTTTTCACTGATTTTACGTTTCCCCCCCTTATTCTTCTTAGCCTTGTTGAACATTTTCCTTAAAAACATCGTTAGTACATGTACAAAGAACCAATGATGTTATCCATAAAAACTTAATGCAAACATCCATTCATAGCATTTCTCAGACAGAATTTGATCGTTATTGGAAAACACATTTACTATAAATGATGCGAAGAATGAATAAGTTAAAAGTTTTCATTTTTCTTTATATTTCGCGGTTTACCCTTTTACTTTTTTATTTTATTTTATATTAACATGAATGGTTTCAATATGTTTTGAGAGGGATTCCAAATTCTTCCATATCGGAAGGACGTTGTTCTTCTTACTGGAGCACTCCATTAAAGGCAATTTCTTCATGCAGCTTGAGGATTCTAATCCCAAGGCCAAAAATAGACCAAGGGTTGGAAACTGATTCAAGGGTTGGATCTGCTTTATTGTAAACTGTAGATGACCTTCTTGTACTATATAAGAGGCCTTAGGGTAGCGTTCAAGCAATCTGTGTTTTACTTCAATTCACAGTGAACAAGTAGGGTTTATCTAAGGCAGTGTATTCACTGTACCCATCCCCGTCCCGGTCCCCGTACCCAAGTTTCCTGGCATCTTAGATTTGAAACCTTGCATATTCTCTGTATGGAGATATTAACTCTCTAGGGTAGAGAGTTGTCAGGGGATTTCAGAGGGTGTGAACCAAGTGGCTTTAGGGGTTGAAGAAAATCTATGCCATTTTTGGCACGTGTGGACCTTAGAAGGGTTGAGAGGGTGTTAAGGATCTTCCACTGATTAGAAAACTGATTTTGAGTAGAGAAAGGTGATCTGCACTTGGGGTAGGTTGCAAATATGATTTTTTTGTTGAATGATTTGTTTACTAAGGTTGTTCTTGTAGAGTTGTAGAAATGGGTGTGACTATCTAGAGGGTGCTTCCAAATTTGTACCGTGGAATGGAATTGCAGATTGCAGAAACTCCTAGAAACAACAGACTTATGGTTTCTTTTGTAGATGACGCTACATTTTGTACAAATCCCGAATATTTAGGGAGCAATGCTCAGTCGTATATGGCATATTGATTATGGAAGACAATATTGTGTTATAAAGGGTTGTAATTCAAATTTTTGCATTCTAGGTTTTCCAATTTCCTTTCTTAGTTTTAGGAAAAGTAGTTTTTTCTAGAATTAGTTGCTTTTCTAGTTTTTAGTTGACTTTTTAGATTTAGAGAATTAGATTTAGTCATTTTTCTGCTTTTGAGTTGACTTTTCATATTTATGGAAGTACTGTTTTTAGGTTTCTTTTGTCTAGCTTTCGATAAAGTGCAAGAGGGGAACTTAGTCTTAGGGAGTATGTGCATATTTGAAGGAGGTTGTTCTTCTTGCTGGAGCACTCCATTAAAGACAATTTATTCATGCAAGTTGAGGATTCTAATCCCAAGGCCAAAAATAGACCAAGGGTTGGAAACTGATTCAAGGGTTGGATCTGCTTTATTGTAAACTGTAGATGACCTTCTTGTGCTATATAAGAGGGCTCAGGGTAGCGTTTAAGCAATCAGTGTTTTACTTCAGTTCACAGTGAAGAAGTAGGGTTTATCTAAAGCAGTGTATTCACCGTACCCGTACCCATCCCCGTCCCCATACCCAAGTTTCATGGCATCTTATATTTGAAACCTTACAAATTCTGTATGGAGAGATTAACTCTCTAGGGTAGAGAGTTGTCAGGGGATTTCAGAGGGTGTGAATCCCAAGTGTCTTTAGGGGTTGAAGCAGATCTATGCCATTTTTTGCACGTGTGGACCTTAGAAGGGTTGAGAGGGTGTTAAGGATCTTCCAGTGATTAGAAAACTGATTTTGAGAAGAGAAAGGCAATTTGCACTTAGGCTAGGTTGCGAATATTTTTTATGTTGATTGATTTGTTTACTAAGGTTGTTCTTGTAGAGTTGTAGAAATGGGCACTCCCGTATGCATGGGTGTGACTGTCTAGAGGCTGCTTCCAACTTTGTACCGTGGATTGGAATTGAAAATTGCAAAAATTCCTAGAAACAACAGACTTATGGCTTCTTTTGTAGATGACGCTACATTTTGTACAGATCCTAAATATTTAGGGTGCAACGCTCAGTCCTATATGGCATATTGAATTTGGAAGACAATATTGTGTTATAAAGGGTTGTAATTCAATTTTTAGCATTCTAGGTTTCCCAATTTCCTTTCTTAGTTTTAGGAAAAGTAGTTTTTTTTAGAATTAGTTGCTTTTTTAGTTTTCAGTTGACTTTTTAGATTTAGAGAAATAGATTTAGTCATTTTTCTTCTTTTGAGTTGACTTTTCAGATTTATGGAAGTACTATTTTTAGGTTTCTTTTGTCTAGATTTAGATAAAGTGCAAGAGGGGAACTTAGTCTTAGGGAGCAGGTGCATATCTAAAGGAGGTTGTTCTTCTTACTGGAGCACTCCATTAAAGACAATTTCTTCATGCAAGTTGAGGATTCTAATCCCAAGGCCAAAAATAGACCAAGGGTTGGAAACTAATTCAAGGGCTGGATCTACTTTATTGTAAACTATAGATGACCATCTTGTGCTATATAAGAGGGCTCAGGGTAGCATTTAAGCAATCACTGTTTTACTTCAATTCACAGTGAAGAAGTAGGGTTTATCTAAAGCAGTTTATTCACCATACCCGTACCCATCCCCGTACCCAAGTTTCCTGATAACTTAGATTTGAAACCTTGCAGATTCTCTGTATGGAGAGATTAACTATCTAGGGTAGAGAGTTGTCAAGGGATTTCAGAGGGTGTGAAGCCCAAGTGGATTTAGGGGCTGAAGAATATCTATGCTATTTTTGGCACGTGTGGACCTTAGAAGGGTTGAGAGGGTGTTAAGGATCTTCCAATGATTAGAAAATTGATTTTGAGAAGAGAAAGGTGATCTGCACTTAGGGTAGGTTGCGAATATGATTTTTATGTTGACTAACTTGTTTACTAAGGTTGTTCTTGTAGAGTTGTAGAAATGGGCATTGCCGTATGCATGGGTGTGACTATCTAGAGGGTGCTTCCAACTTTGTACCGTGGATTGGAATTGAAGATTGCAGAAACTCCTAAAAACAACAGACTTATGGTACCTTTTGTAGATGACGCTACATTTTGTACAGATCCCAAAGATTTAGGGTGCAATGCTTAGTCCTATATGGCATATTGATTATGGAAGACAATATTGTGTTATAAAGGGTTGTAATTCAATTTTTAGCATTCTAGGTTTCCCAATTTCCTTTCTTAGTTTTAGGAAAAGTAGTTTTTTCTAGAATTAGTTGCTTTTCTATTTTTTAGTTGTCTTTTTATAATTAGTTGACTTTTCTATGCACTTGGTAGCAAGGCACGCCCACTTAGGGGTGAAAATTATTGGGTAGTCCTTGGAATTGTAATCAGCAGTTTGGACAAGTCCTGGTCATTTATCAGAAATCTGGGCAGCTTTTAAGCAATTATGTGCAGTTGTAACAGCAGGCTAAAGGGAATCCTGAGAATCACCACTAATGAAGGTCATGAAAGGAATCCTGTGAAGGATTGTGTTTGCATCATACTAGTCATACTACGCACCCCCTGACTTCCTTTCAAGAAGAGGTAACTTTCCCATCAATATTTAAGTATATGGGAGGAGTGTAATAAGAACCTTCTAGATAGTTGACTAATAGATTTTGTGTTTTTTGCGAAGAAGGGCATCGATAATGTATATTTTGATTTCCTCTATGAAATATCAAATATAATGGTTTTTCATGTAAACAAAAAAACTTATTGCAGTGTGTTACGTTGTATTTTACATGGGGTGAATTCTCAAGCTTTGGGAGAATTTCTGGGCATGAAAGAGGCTAATTGGAAAGTCCTTGGAATTGTAGTCAGCAGTTTGGACAAGTCCTGGGCATCTATCAAAAATATGGGTGGATTTTAAGCAATTCTGTGTAGTTGTAACAGCAGGCTAAAGGGAATCCTGAGAATCACCACTAATGAAGGTCATGAAAGGAAGCCTGTGAAGGACTGTGTTTGCATCATACTAGTAATACTATGCACCCCTTGACTTCCTTTCAAGAAGAGGTAACTTTCCCATCAATATGTAATTATATGGAAGAACTATAATAAGAACCTTCCAGATAGTTGACTGATAGCTTTTGTGTTTTTTGCGAAGAAGGGCATCGACAATGTATATTTCGATTTCCTCTATGAAATATCAAATATAATGGTTTTTCATGTAAAAAAAAAAACCTATTGCAGTGTGTTACGTTGTATTTTACATGGGGTATATTCTCAAGCTTTGGGAGAATTTCTGGGCATGAAAGAGGCTTATTGGGAAGTCCTTGGAGTTGTAATTAGCAGTTTGGACAAGTCTTGGGCATTTATCAGAAATATGGGTAGCTTTTAAGAAATTCTGTGTAGTTGTAACAGCAGGCTAAAGGGAATCCTGAGAATCACCATTAATAAAGGTCATGAAAGGAAGCCTGTGAAGGACTGTGTTTGCATCATACTAGTCATACTATGCACCCCTTGACTTCCTTTCAAGAAGAGGTAACTTTCCCATCAATATGTACTTTTGTCCTTGTTCAAATACTTTCATAGAAATATTACAACTCACTCAATCCATGTTTCCCTCGAAGCGAAATGTAGATGCTAGACATATATTATTCTCACTTCATTAGACATAACATGATGGTTTGTGGACAAGTGAGTCAGGCTCTAGGAGGCCATTTTGGAGCTTACAAGGGATGTTACAACCCCTACTAGGGCTTCTATAGTTTGTGTGCAGTTGTCACAAACCCTATCAAGGTTTCGTTTTCTGCTACAGGGTTGTCACAAGATTAGGGCATGTGTTACAGGCTTAGGACCTATTTTCTCCTCCATCACGGCAGTGACAGACTATCTTAATCCCTTAAAGGGCTCCATCTTGTGTATGGAGGGTAGTCGCAAAGGTTTCAAGGGCTTCAAAGGCTCTAGCAGAGTTTGAGGAAGGTTGCAACAGATTTTTGAGGGATACCAGTGCTCAAGGAAGGTATCCGCAATGCAAAAGGCTCCTAGTGGTCTTGCTGCAGTGTGGACAAATCCCTAGGAGGGATGGATCATGGTTGCTACATGTTGCATAAAACTAGACAACCCACTAGCAGCCTAAAATAGGGTTGACGTCATTAGTTGAAGGGCTTATATCAACCTGGAAACCCTTAACCTATCTCTTCAAGATTTTTCATCTTCAGATTGTCTTGGTATGTGTTCCCTTGTGGCCATTGCAAAATTCTTCTCATCAAATATGCTTTACGTAAATTTAGTCATCTCATATTAAGGAAAATGATTTTGTTGGTGTTTTCCCTAAAGTTTTTCCCTAGCGTAAATTTTTATGTGCCTTTTGTGATGGTTAATGTTTTAATTTTCTTTTTAGTATATCTGCTAAATGTGAAAATTCAAGATTATTTCCATTCTACGGCTACATTCAATTCAGATATGCAATTATGTTAAAATTTTATAGAAAGAAATTCAGTGTTAAAGTATATACAAACATTATTACCTTAGTCAACCACCTACCACATTAAATATCCTTGTAATTGATATACCCATGCCTCTATCTCTATGAAGTCCAAATAAAACTCTATCTTTAATAAGTCCAAATCAAAGTTCATATTCAAATCCCCTACCAACCTAATTCTTGTTATGTCTTTAACTAAGCTATCCATAAACTATAAACTACTAAAGCTCAAAATACACCTCAATCAACCACTTTCCACATTCCATATCCTTAAACTACTATATTTATGATGCTATGATTTTCTAATCAAAGTTCATATTCAAATCGTCCACCAACGTAATTCTCGTTGTCTTTATCTAAAAATCCATAAACTACAAACTACTAAAGCTCAAAAAATAAAAGGCCATCAATTATGACTCTTTAAGCTTAGTATAAAGACATGATTCTCCTACCCCAATAAGAATATGTTATATGACGTTGTTCCTAAGTATTATGACTCTTTGAACTTCTCACATTGTATATCTTATTTAGAAGGCAAGTGATAAGTAAGATATGGGTAATGATAGAATGTTATGACAGGCCATAATTTAGGAAAATTGTGTTGTACTTTCTTATTTACCTATTAGACAATGCAAAAGCATCTAGTTTAAAGCCAAAGGTCAAGCTAGAATTTCCGAAAACATCCAAAGTGATTACATTCTTTCTCTAAAATACATCCTTAATGGTGCCAAAAGAATGTTTGTATATATTTAGTTTCTTCTTAGTAGACTTTTGAAGAATTCATATAAAGGTTCCTTAGTCAGGGGAATTTATTAGAGTCTAGAGTAAAGGGCCTCAAGTTTCCATCAAGATTGGAGAGTCAAATTGATGAAAGGATAGAATCCAATGAGTGTCATAGTCTATATAGAGGAGGGCCACAGTAAGGTTGGGTTGTGTTTGCACAAGCCACCATTTGATTAGGTGCAGTGAACACCACTTCAAGACCATCCCAAGACGTCCTACCATCCCCAATATTTCTTTTGTATTTTTACTTTTGTTTCTGTTTGTTGAGTTTCATTAAGTCTTCAGATAAGTTTTGTCGAGTCCCAAGTGTTATTTTTTATACCTCGAAAGTGTCCTCCATCCATGGCACACATGTTACAGACCTGGGTGTACATCGCAGTTGCAGCTGCAATTAGTACAACTTCTGTTAGGGAAAGTCTTCAGTCCTGTATGGCACACTGATTATGGAAGACAATATTGTGTTATAAAGAGACTGACAGTTCTAATTTTGGCAATCTACATTTAGCATTTCGCTTTCCCAGTTTTAGGAAAAGTTGTTTTTCCAGAAATAGTCACTTTTCTGCTTTTGAGTTCACTTTCCAAGGGTTGGATCTGCTTTATTGTAAAATGTAGATGACCTTCTTGTCCTATATAAGAGGGCTCAGGGTAGCATTTAAGCAAATAATTTTTTACTCCAATTCACAGTGAAGAAGTAAGGTTTATCTAAAGAAGTGTATTCACCATACCCGTTCACGTACCCAAGTTTCCTGGCAACTTAGATTTGAAACCTTGCATATTCTCTGTATGGAGAGATTAACCTTCTAGGGTAGAGAGTTGTCAGGTGATTTCAAAGGGTGTGAATCCCAAGTGGCTTTAGGGGTTGAAGCAGATCTATGCCATTTTTGGCTCATGTGGACCTTAGAAGGGTTGAGAGGGTGTTAAGGATCTTCCAGTGATTAGAAAACTGATTTTGAGAAGAGAAAGGTGATCTGCACTTAGGGTAGGTTGCGGATATGATTTTTACGTTGATTGATTTGTTTACTAAGCTTGTTCTTGTAGAGTTGTAGAAATGGGCACTCTTGTATGCATGGGTGTGACTATCTAGAGGGTGCTTCCAACTTTGTACCGTGGATTGGAATTGCAGATTGCAAAAAATCCTAGAACAACAAACTTATGGTACCATTTGTAGATGACGCTACATTTTGTACAAATCCTGAATATTTAGGGTGCAATGCTCAGTCCTATATGGCATATTGATTATGGAAGACAATATTGTGTTATGAAGGGTTGTAATTCAATTTTTAGCATTCTAGGGTTTCCCAATTTCCTTTCTTAGTTTAGTTTTCCCTTTTTAGGTTTCTTTTGTCTAGCTTTAGATAAAGTGCAAGAGGGGAACTTAGTCTTAGGGAGCAAGTGCATATCTGAAGGAGGTTGTTCTTCTTGTTGGAGCACTCCATTAAAGACAATTTCTTCATGCAGGTTGAGGATTCTAATCCCAAGGCCAAAAATAGACCAAGGGTTGGAAACTAATTCAAGGGCTGGATTTGCTTTATTGTAAACTATAGATTACCTTGTGCGATATAAAATTGCTGAGGGTAGTGTTTATGCAATTAGTGTTTTACGTCAGTTCAGAGTGAATAAGTAAGGTTTATCTAAAGCAGTGTATTCACTGTACCCGTACCCATCCCCGTACCCAAGTTTCTTGGCAACTAAGATTTGAAACCTTGCATATTCTCTGTATGGAGAGATTAAATCTCCAGGGTAGAGAGTTGTCAAGTGATTTCAAAGGGTGTGAAGCCCAAGTGGCTTTAGGGATTGAAGCAAATCTATGTCATTTTGGCACGTGTGGACCTTAGAAGGGTTGAGAGGGTGTTAAGGATCTTCCAGTGATTAGAAAACTGATTTTGAGAAGAGAAAGGTGATCTGCACTTAGGTTGCGGATATGATTTTTATGTTGACTGATTTGTTTACTACGGTTTTTCTTGTAGAGTTGTATAAATGGGCACTCTCGTATGCATGGGTGTGACTATCTAGAGGGTGCTTACAACTTTGTACCATGGATTGGAATTATAGATTGCAGAAACTGCTAGAACAACAGACTTATGGTACCTTTTGTAGATGACGCTACATTTTGTACAAATCCCGAAGATTTAGGGTGCAATGCTTAGTCCTATATGGCATATTGATTATGGAAGACAATATTGTGTTATAAAGGGTTGTAATTCAATTTTTAGCATTCTAGGGTTTCCCAATTTCCTTTCTTAGTTTTATGAAAAGTAGTTTTTCTAGAATTAGTTGCTTTTCTATTTTTCAGTTGACTTTTTAGATTTAGAAAAGTTTTTTTTTTTGTTTCTCTTGTCTAGGTTTAGATCAAATGCAAGAGGGAAACAGTTAGGGAGGAGGTTCAAATCCCAAGGAGGCTATTCTTCTTGTTGGAGCACTCCATTAAACACAGTGTCTTCATGCAAGTCAACAAGGGTCTAATCCTAAGGCCAAAAATAGATGAAGGGATGGGACTTGATCCAAGGGTTGGATCTTCTTTTAATTTAAATCCTAGATGACATTTTGCTGCTATTAAAAAAGCGCTTAGGGTAGGATTTAAGTAGTCTGTTTCTATTTTTGAAAGTGAAGTAGGGTTTGTCTATAGCATTGTGATTACATTTTTTTCGAAATAAACAGTCATCTAATTTGTGGTAGACTTGTGAGAATTTTGTTATATATTTTATACAATATGTGTTGTTTTATCATTCGAAACAATTTTGATCATTTGTAAAGCTTACTATTACCTAGGGTTTTAGGAGATTCTGTGAATATAGAATCTATTACCATGCTTGAGATTATGTAAAGCTTATTGTTACCTGGGGTTTTAGGAGATTCTATGAAAATAGAATATAGAATCTATTACCATGGTTTACAAGCACTGGATGTTTCAGGATCTGTTTGAAAATTTCAGGAATTGTTTGATTTTTCAAAGGATTTGTTTCATGGGATCGGGATACGTTTCCTTCTACAAGGGATACATTTCCATGGTGGATCCTACAAGGATCTGATCCGGATACGTATCGGATCCGCGGATCCTACACACTAGGGTGGTGGATCCGATAACATAGTGAATGACAATAACCAAATAAATTCTTAACCACCTAACATTCAAAAATTCCACCTAAAATAGTTCAAAACTTAATGCAAACATCCATTCATAGCATTTCTCAGACGAAATTTGATAGTAAAGAACAAAAGGCAATCATATTTGAAACATTGCATAGTACTGAAAACAAATATTTGGATAATCCCATGGCCAAAACAATAAAATCCATACAAATCTTAGTACAAAGTTTAGACATACAACAATTGGCAAATCCCATGGCCAAAACAATAAAATCCAATTTACATAGTGAAAATGTATTCAATAAATATAAGGTGACAAATCATCATCATCATCATGATTTGCATTTCCATCAAGATCACAATCTTGATCACTCATGTATGCATCTGCTTCATTTTCTCCATTGTCCTCATACAATAGATTTCCCTGACCATGCATATCATTCTCTATCTCAGTCTCTTCATTGGGAATCAAAGTTTCTTCTTCAAATCTAGCTCTATTGTCATCTTCAGCTTCTTCTTCCAATGTTTCTTGTAAGCTAGTAGATTGTTCATCGAACATTATATCAACATATTCCATGAATTTCCTTTTCTAACAAGACTCCACTTGAATGGCATACGACCATCCTGGGCTTGTTGCATCATCAATTGGAAATGACTGGGTAATTTGAGAAGGCGAAACATACAGCTCATCATTCTTTGATAAAAATTGGTGTGTATTTACGCGTACAAACCCGTGCTCATCACGTTGTACTGCAGATGGTTAGATCCATTTACATTTTAATAATATGGGCCTAGTATCATCATAATCAACTTGAATAATATCCTGTATAAATCCAATATAAAGTTTCTTTTCAGTGTTGTGATGAAATTTGGCAGTAACAATACAATCACAATTTTCTTTTCCTCTGTCCTTTTCTTCCACTCTTAAATGACTACCATACGCCTACATCCCACTGAACGAAGAAGCTATTATATTTGGAGGTCATGAAAGCTCAATTTCCTCTATCGTTATATCCTGTCCTTCTTGTTGTGCATCACTAATTGCATCAACAATCTAGTCATCAAATTTTGGAAAAGAACCATCTCCAATATCAAATCCTGAAGTCTGCGCTTTCGAGATAGATGCATCCCTATTCGAATCTCTTATTCGTATTTTCTACATACAATATGAACATACAAGATAGTAAGAATGACAATAATTTAACTATTAAATGAAATTAAATAAATAAATTATCATATAAATAAAATTTCACCTGCGCCACTTATCCAATGAGGATGTGTTTTGAAGAGCATAGGCATGTATCGCAGTTCTTTCCTCATTTGATAGCTTGAAGCGACGTCCATTTACTTCTAACACTTCGCCTGCATGTCTCTCATCTTCATCATCATCCCATACACGTTGGCTGACATTAGTAAAATCATTCATATATTCTGTGCAAAATCCTATGGCCTCTTGCATTATATATACTTCACACATGCTACCTTCTGGTTTTGCCTTAGTACGAACAAACTTTTTCAGAACCTTCATATATCATTCTATAGGGTACATCCATCTAGTTCTTATCGGGCCACAATATTCTAGTTCATGTTCTAGATGTACAAGAAGATGCATAGAAATATTGAATATTGTTGGTGCAAATTCTCGCTCCAATAAGTAAAGGACTTCAACAACCTCTTCCCTCAAATTATCAAAGTTTGAAGGATCTAACACATGCATACCTATTCTCTTCAATATTAGGCCCAACCTTATAATTTCCAATCTTGGCCCCTTTTTCCAAACTTGATATGACTGCAATAGGTAAAATATCCTCAATTATGACATGATAGTCATGGGTCTTGAGGCCTTTTAAGACATTATTGTTAGTTTGCCTTCTAACATTACTATTTACATATCTAGTAGGAAAGCGAGTCTGAGACATCAATGTTAAGATTTGTACACATTTTTCCTTTGTCCACACATAAGGAGAAATAGATTTTCTAAATTTTCCATCACCATAATTTTCAACCCAAAGATTTCGATGAATATTTATTTCTTGAAGGTCTAGGCGTGATGGCACTATATCATATGCACCAAAAGAGTTTCTATAATAGCATAAGCTATGTTTTTCTCAGTGTGCATAAAGTCAATAGTATGACTAATAGTTATATGCTTGAAGTATGGCAGCTTATAGAATATGCACAATCGTTTTACACCACTATCATTGAGTGGATCATTTTTACTACCAGCAATGCCACCATTTTCAATAAACTGCATTCTTTTCTCTGCATTCTCAGTAATGTAATCACTGGTTATTGCCGATGGTGCTTCACGATTCTCTTCTTGACCATTGAAACGTGACTTTTGTCAACGATATGGATGCTCCATTTTAAGGTAAGCACGATGTCCACAATAAACCCACACATGCAAACTACTTGAGTACCTCACAAAAGGTTTAAAGTTGCAAGCCGGACATCCATGGTATCCATGAACATTGAGACTAGTCAATGTGCCATATGCAGGAAGATCGTGTATCATAAGCAATAAAGAAGCTCTTAAAGTGAAGTGGATTGAATCATTGTCCCTTAAAAATTGTATTGCTTCAACTCCTTTCCACAATTCTACTAGCTCATCAAATAATGGCTCTAAATAAACATCAATTGTATATGAAGTCACACTTTTCTTTCCTGGTATAATCAATAACAACATCAAGAAAAATGATTTGGTTGCTAACCATGGAGGCAAGTTATAATTTATCAAAAACATTGGCCAAGTTGACCATTTACTACTCTGATCTGAGAATGGATTCACCCCATCTAAAGCTAAACCCAACCTTATATTACAAGGCTCTTGGGAAAAATCAGGCGATTTGTTGTCAAATTCCATCCACATATTAGAATCAACCACATACCATTGTTTTCCATTGGTGCTCTTATTTTGGGCATGCCATTGCATAAGCTCAGCAATGTCTCAACAACTATACATTCGAAGTAACCGTGGGATTACTGGAAAGTGGCGAAGAATATTTCTAGGCGCTGAATTTGATTTCAACCCTCGTCTATACCTCGATTCTTTACATTTCGGACATTCAATCTCACTTGCATGACTTTTGTGAAATAATACACAACCATTCACACATGTGTGGATCTTCTCATACCCTAACCCTACCTTTTTCATTTGTGCTTTACATGCACTCCAGTTTTTGGGCAATGTGGAGTCAAGTGGTAATAACCGATGTAACAATGCCAATAACTCATCAACACTCGCATTTGTCCAACCATGCACTGTTTGCAAATTAAGGATTAGAATGATTGTTGACAAATGACTTAACTTTCAAGTACCATACACAGGATTTGAAGCATCCTCCAGCAATTTCTGCCAATCATCCTTGAAACCCTCATTCATCATTCTATCAACTTCAATCCCTTCATCTAACATTGCATGTTCATCTGCATTTGTTGCATCTTCGTCCATGTTTGGTGCCTCTACATCTCTCTGACTTGCAATGGTATCCTATTTGGATAACTATTTTGAAGGGAAGGGCTTATACCGCTATGACCGAATCTCAGCATATGTGCAAAAATCACTTCTCTCTTTCTCATCTTCCCTCCAAGACAATTATTACAAGGACATGCATATTTCTCCAACATATTCTCATTGGCTATTCTCTCATCATGTGCATGGTATTCATTTGTTAACAAAGTTGGTCGTTGACTCATCTTCAATTTTATGCATTCAATTATGAAGACAGTAAGTCAATCTTACTTTCAACTCTTTTCATCTATCTAATCTTGAATTAAATTCAAAAATATCAAAACGAATTCCTCAAGTCTACAATATATCATGTTAGTATACTCATCTGATTACTAGGGTCTAGGCATAGCATCTATTGTAGTACTATTATTTCTTGGAAACAAAGTCTGGTGTTTGTCATCCTTTTTGGTAGTGGCACTGTTACTAAATGGAGGGTCATATCAGAAATCTTCAAGCTATTTTGCAGGGCTTCGAGTATGGAGATCAACTTAGAAAATACTTGTGTCATGTGTTGATCAATATACTGAGAAAACTCAACAGATCTTGTACACTTGTGTGTGATGGACTCAACATTGAAGACAATTGGGCTGGCATCACTTTGCATCATTGCCTTATGAACTGGTTAAAGAAAAATAGATGCTACAGACTACTTCCATCTTATGTGATTTGGGGTATCTTGAGGTTCTGGATCTATGCTCATCACTGGTTTTCTATATGCTCTGACCAGAGATTAGGTACAGACTATTTATACCGTTATGGTAACACATTGCCTATTTTTGGACACATATTTGTCTTTCTGTGATGACAATCCATCTTTGTATGCTCATAGCTATTTTGATTCTTAATGAATAACAAATAGCTGCTTTTTCACTTGTGGAAAAAAAAGTCGAGTGTTTGTGTGTGTACCTCTAGCATTTTGAGGGTATTGCCCAGCACACTCAAACAATAATTCAATGGATCCTATACAATGAAAATGATTTTCTTTCAATAAAAATTAAAGTGCAAAGAACTATAATAAATTAGCTTAAGACTTTAGTACTAATTCACCACCCAACCTTAGGTACTCCAACATGAATTCTGCCCCTTGTTAGTTTCTTTACCTATTGCCACACAGGTGATTCCCCTTCAGCAGATTGGCATGCTCAGCAGATCTGTACAATCTTGTTTTCTATGCCGCACAAATTTCTATGGATGAGGGTGCAGCAGTAGACAAAGCCTCCATGAGGCACAACAGAAGTCACAGGTGGTTGTGACAAAGGAATATGCATGCACTATCTAAGGAATGCCTGATTTAGTGGCACTTTTCAGTCTAGGAAGGCACTGTGTTTTCCATATTGAGAGTATGTTTTTTGGTTCTAGTTTGGGCACTATCACTACATTCCCCAAATAATACGTCCCCCATTTTGAAGCGCTTCACATGGGAAGTAGGGCTAAACAGAGAACTCACTGGAATTGAGAGAGCGTGCCCTAATCTATCACTATGCCCTAATCTTTCTTTAAACTGTTATGCTGAAGTGCATGCATGGAAATGAAATCATAGACTGCCCAGCACACTCATACAATAATTCAATGGATCCAATACAATGAAAATGATTTTCTTTCAGTAAACATTGAAGTGCAAAGCAGTATTATAAATTAGCTTAAGGCTTTAGTACTAATTCACCACCCAACCTTAGGTACTCCAACTTGAATTCTGCCCCTTGTTAGTTTATTTACCTATTGCCACACAGGTGATTCCCATCAGTAGATTGGCATGCTCAACAGATCCGTACAGTCTTCTTTTATGTGCCGCACAAAGTTCTATGGATGAGGGTGCAGCAGTAGACAAAGCCTCCATGAGGCACAACAGAAGTTACAGGCATCTGTGATAGAGGCATATGCATGCACTATCTAAGGAATGCCAGATTTAGAGGCACTTTTCAGTCTAGGAAGGCATTGTGTTTTCCATATCAAGAGTCTGTTTTTCGGTTCTAGTTTGGGCACTATCATTACATTCCCCAAATAATACGTCCCCCATTTGGGCCAAAGGACCACAAATTATTTGAAGCACTTCACATGGGAAGTAGGTCTAAACAGAGAACCGACTGGCATTGAGAGAGCATGCCCTAATCTATCACTATGCAATAATATTTCTTTAAACTATTATGCTAAAGTGTATGCATGGAAATGAAATCATAGATTGCCCAGCACACTTAGACAATAATTCAATGGATCCAATACAATGAAAATGATTTTCTTTCAGTAAACATTGAAGTGCAACGTAGTATTATAAATTAGCTTAAGGCTTTAGTACTAATTCACCACCCAACCTTAGGTACTCCAACTTGAATTCTGCCCCTTGTTAGTTTCTTTACCTATTGCCACACAGGTGATTCCCCTTCAGCAGATTGGCATGCTCAGCAGATCCGTACAGTCTTGTTTTCTGTGTCACACAAAGTTCTATGGATGAGGGTGCAGTAGTAGACAAAGCCTCCATGAGGCACAATAGAAGTTTCAGGCATCTGAGATAGAGGCATATGCATGCACTATCTAAGGAATGCCTGATTTAGAAGCACTTTTCAATCTAGGAAGGCACCTTGTTTTTCATATTGAGAGTATGTTTTTCGGTTCTAGTTTGGGCACTATCACTACATTCCCCACATAATACATCCCCCATTTGGGCCAAAGGACTACAAATTCTTTGAAGCACTTCACATGGGAAGTAGGGCTAAACAGAGAACTAACTAGCATTAAGAGAGCATGCCCTAATCTATCACTATGCCCTAATATTTCTTTAAGTTGTTATGCTAAAGTGCATGCATGGAAATGAAATCATAGATTGCCCAACACACTAAGACGATAATCTAATGGATCCAATACAATGAAAATGATTTTCTTTCAGTAAACATTGAAATGCAAAGCAGTATTATAAATTAGCTTAAGGCTTAAATACTAATTCACCACCCAACCTTAGGTACTCCAACTTGAATTCTTCCCCTTGTTAGTTTTTTTACCTATTGCCACACAGGTGATTCCCCTTCAGCAGATTTGCATGCTTAGCAGATCCGTATAGTCTTGTTTTCAGTGCCGCATGAATTTCTATGGATGAGGGTGCAGCAGTAGACAAAGCCTACATGACGCACAACAAAAGTTACAAGCATCTGTGACAGAGGCATATGCATGCATTATCTAAGGAATGCCTAATTTAGAGGCACATTTCAGTCTAGGAAGGCACTGTGTTTTCCATATTGAGAGTATGTTTTTTGTTTCTAGTTTGGGCATTATCACTACATTCCCCAAATAATGCATCCCCCATTTGGACCAAAGGACCACAAATTATTTGAAGCGCTTCACATGGGAAGTAGGGCTAAACAGAGAACTAACTGGCATTGAGAGAGCGTGCCCTAATCTATCACTATGCCCTAATATTTCTTTAAACTGTTATACTGAAGTGCATGCATGGAAATTAAATCATAGATTTCCCAACACACTTGGACAATAATTCAATGGATCCAATACAATGAAAATGATTTTATTTTAGTAAACATTGAAGTTCACAGTAGTATTATAAATTAGCTTAAGGCTTTAGTACTAATTCACCACCCAACCTTAGGTACTCCAACTTGAATTCTGCCCCTTGTTAGTTTCTTTACCTATTGCCACACATGTGATTCCCCTTCAGCAGATTGGCATGCTCAGCAGATCCGTACAGTCATGTTTTCTGTGTCACACAAAGTTCTATGGATGAGGGTGCAGTAGTAGACAAAGCCTCCATGTGGCACAGCAAAAGTTACAGGCATCTGTCATAGAGGCATATGCATGCACTATCTAAGGAATGCCTGATTTAGAGGCACTTTTCAGTCTAGGAAGGCACTGTGTTTTCCATATTGAGAGTATGTTTTTCGGTTCTAGTTTGGGTACTATCACTACATTCCCCAAATAATACGTCCCCCATTTGGGCCAAAGGACCACAAATTCTTTGAAGCGCTTCACATGGGAAGTAGGGATAAACAGAGAACTAACTGGCATTGAGAGAGCGTGCCCTAACCTATCACTATGCCCTAATCTTTATTTAAACTGTTATGCTGAAGTGCATGCATGGAAATGAAATCATAGATTTCCCAGCACACTCAGATAATAATTCAATGGATCCAATACAATGAAAATGATTTTCTTTCAGTAAACATTGAAGTGCAAAGAAGTATTATAAATTAGCTTAAGGCTTTAGTACTAATTCACCACCCAACCTTAGGTACTCCAACTTGAATTCTGCCCCTTGTTAGTTTCTTTACCTATTGCCACACAGGCGATTCCCCTTCAATAGATTTGCATGTTTAGCAGATCCGTACAGTCTTGTTTTCTGTGTCGCACGAAGTTCTATGGATGAGGGTGTAGTAGTAGACAAAGCCTCTGTTGTCCGCCGATTGCACACCAGCAGCAAAAATCTAATGAACGTTGTCTCCTCACTTGAGAAAGTGGGAGAGGTGTGACCTTGGGGGCAAGCACAGAGCTAGGTACTGTCACCTACTCCTAGCTCCTCCGTTTAGGCTAACTCCTAACGAAGCCAAGGGGGGTAGTCCCTACAAAAGAGTTTTCTAAGGCTCTTAAGGTTGTTTAAAGTTTTTTAAGGTTACGGATGTGGATGGGTGTTGCTTAGGAGTTATTGTAATTAGAAGTGTTTGTTTATTACGAGAATGACAATTAATCAAAAGCAATCCACGTTGCTAACAAGAGATTTACAAAGATAAGCGAAGATCCTGGACTTATAACTAAGCATTCAGAGATAGCAATTAAAATGAACCACAAACAATTGATCAAGATAGATAATTATTCAAACTTAACCAAGGACCAGTGCCTTATGGAGTCAATAAAATGCGCAAATAAAATGATAAGTCTAGGAATTAAGCTGGTGAGTATTAGATTGTGCGAATGCTCTTGGTAGGTTTTAAATATTTTAATGGTGATCTTGCTTAAGGTATATGGAAATCCTAACCGGAAATACCTTCAGTGGCTCCGTTCGAAGACATGATGGACCTGTCTGGAATCACAGCTAGGTGTTCAATAACTTAACCAACTGTGTCCAGATTAGGTTGCCCGACGCCCACACTTAGAATTTGCCCACTACCTGAGTATTTTATCGACACAACATTGGTGCGTTGATTATAGGGTAAAGTTTTATTATGTTTCTCTTGCACGAACTTAACAAGTCCATTCACCATTCTGAGTACAAGCCCAACCCGAAAGTCGACAGAGCATACTAGGTGAAGGATGATCAACGAAGTTAATTAATTATGGGGAAGTGAGTTGCAAAATTTTAATAAGTCAATTAATTAAACTCTTCGACAAAGAGCGCTCTTGACCTTGTCTTATGATAGAGGTTCAAGAGTCTTATCTGATCAGGATGCCTAATGCAAGGATGATGCAAGACTAATGATGCTCTCCGATAGAGAGTGATCTTGACTTGTGTTTCTGCAAGTTCAAGAGTTTTACTTATTAGATAATTGAATTAGAAAACAACATGAACGTAAATCAAAGATGGTTTATTAAACTCTCCGACAGAGAGCACTCTTGATCCACCTTATGGTGAGATTCAAGAGATTTTGGTTCTTTTTAAGATTAACAATTATAGAGAAAGACACTACAGTGTGATTAATAAAGTCTAAACTAACAATTAGTAGCTATACTTAATGAACAACTAGCAATTAGTGGAAATGAAAACTAATTCTAATCAAAAGAACTAAGCTAAGTGCTTAAAGTTAAAACTACACTAAGAAAACATGAAAAGGAACACAAGATACACTTCCCCCAAATAGGGGAAGTAGAAAAGATGGGAGACTTGCTCCCATTAGCCTTTTTATTAATTTTTTACAATGATCATGATGACTTGTTCTTCACCTCAATCAAATCATCAGACCAATGAATGCTCTCCATCTCATCAAATTCGGGAGTTTAGCTGGAGATGACACATCTGCTAACTAAATATAAATTAATTGCTCACTGAATGTTGACTGAAGCTGAGTTATGATAACTCCAATCATCATAAATTCCCAATGAGATGTCATTTAACCCTTTATTTCGTTGAATTTGGATTAATTTGGAGAGTTTTAATTTTCTCCAAAATAATCATTTTTTAATAAAAACTCCATTTTTCTCCCAAAAATGACTTTTTTTGAGAAAAAGAGCATTATGTGTCTGATTGATGATCTGAAAGTTGGATATGACTGGCTAGCCGATCAAGAATGATTTTTGGCTTAAGGTTAGAGCCTTCAATCACTGAATTCGGGGTCCGGATGACCGACTTATTACAAATGGTATTTTTCCATTTAATTTATGGAAAAATTAATTAAAAAACTTAGGGAAATAATTAAAAATTAAAAAAAAAATTAACCCGTTCGAAATTTTTTTAAAGGTCCTATTGACTTAGGGCATGACCATGCTCTACTTTAACAAATCCTAGTAGGTTTATAACACTCAATTGGGCTCTAATAACCCCCCAAGTCCCATAATTCAACATCGAGCATTCCAGCTTTGGAAGAAGCAGGAGAAAACCTCGTCAATTATACTCGGCTATAGGCAAAGCATAATTTTCAAGGGCAAAAAACTCCCTAGAATACCTTATTTGAGATTCTATGTCTTAGGAGACCAAACCACTCAAAAATACCCTACTAGCACATTTTATTACAAAATCCGCGGGGCCATGGGAAAAATTATTCAAATCAAAAATTGGTTAGCCAATACTGGCTAGACATGAAGACGGATCAGCTGATATACTGGAATCAGACATTGAACATGTCTGTACACCGGCGGCTCCTCAAGTAACCCAACTATGGTACAAAAATTTGGTAACATCTGGCTCCAACTGTGGGACAGATACTTGCTTGATCTATTGATAAAAAAGAGTGCCTGAGAATCCAGGAATCTCTGCTACCTGCATGTAAACAGAAGTGTCTCAGGTCCATGTATATGATAAAAATATGCCATGATGAAATACCAAAAAATATTTTTGCTTTTTTCGAAATAAAGTACATGAAATAAACTTTTCTTTTTCAGCATATATAAGCGAAGTATAATACAGATGCTAATACACAAAAGGAAAGAGCTTTGATACAACATTCTACAAAGATATAATACATAAAAATATAGTACAGAAAACATAAAGTACACAAAAATACAACAAGGATGGGTTTAGAAAATCCCTGGGATGACCCCTTGGTCATCTTGGAGGTTGTTTCGATAAAAGGGCTTCAAGTGTTGGTCATTCATGGGCAGGTTTAATATTTCTCCATCCATGGTGTTAAGGAAAAAGGATTTGGTGCCAGCCGTGTCACGGATGATAAACGGGCCTTTCCAAAGGCTATCAAATTTTCCATGCTTCCTAGGCTTCTCCCTTCTCTTATCCCATAAGAGAACAGTATCTCCTATTTGGAAAGATCTTGAGCTGACTGACTTGTCAAAGGTGCCCTTCATGCTTTCTTGATGTCTGAGTGACTGATCAAGGGAAGCTCTTCGGGATTCATCCAATTCTATAATCTGATTGATTCTCTGCTCTATTTCTACCTGTTCTGTGCCATATTCACTTAACATCCTGAAGATCGGAATCTGCATGTTGACCGGAAGGGTACCTGTGAGTCCATACACCAGCTCAAAAGGTGACTTTCCCATTGAGTTCTTTTTAGTGATCTTATCTGCCCACACATCATACTTAATTTTGTTATCCCATGATCTCTTATTAACCCCCATAGTCTTCTTGAGGATAGTCATTAGATTTTTATTAGTAGACTCAGCAAGTCCATTGCCCTGAGGATAGTAATTTGATGAAGGGGATAGGATAATGCCATATTTAAATCATAAGTCATTTACTGCTCCTGAACTAAAGGCTTTTGCATTATTGGTTGTTATTTTGAGGGGAGTTCTAAATCTGGTGATGATTCTTTCCTCGATAAAGTCAATAACAACCTTCTCAATGGTTGTTTTAGTGGGTATGGCCTCTACCCACTTGGTGAAGTAATCGGTTGCTGTGAGAATCCAACAAAAACCATTGCTAGAGTTATCCTTGAATTTTCCAATAAATTCAAGCCCCCACTGCTGAAAAAGGGCAAGGACAACAACTGGAGTAAGGGGAAGAGCTGCCAACTTCTGCTTCCCAGTGAAAAGATGACACTGCTGGCAACACTTGACATGCTTGTTAGCATCCGCAAAAATGGTTGGCTAGTAATATCCAGCTCTCAAAATTTTGTGGGTAGTTGTATTTGCTGCATAATGGCCTCCACAAAATCCTGAGTGAAAGTATACTAATATCTTCTTAGAATCTTGTTCGTTGATGCACCTAAGTATAATACCATCTGGGTTCCTCCAACCCAGGCCCTCTTGGGTAAGGAAATACCTAGCAGTCTTAAGTCTCAAAGCCCTACTCTTGTGTCCTTTGAGGTGATCAAGGCAGGTGAGATGGAGAAGGAAGAAAATGATGTCTGAATACCAATGGTTGTCAAGGTTTTGAAGGGCAGGAGTCATGGCAGGCTGAGGGATGTCATTTTCTGCAATCATCTCAATGGCTTCTTCGTTCTTTTGAGTAAGCATTCTTGCCAGGCCTTGTCCCTTGATTAATTTAGTGGGATTTATCTCAAGGTCATATTCCTGAATCTTGGATACCCATGTACCCCTTATTCCTAAACAATCCTTTTGAGAAAGGATATCCTTGACCGCAGTGTGGGGAACATATCCGATAACCTTGGAATACCCGATATAAGTCCTGAAATGTTTTAAAGATTTAACCAAGGCATAATCCTGCTTCTCCATGACGGTATAATTTAGTTCGGAACTCTGTAAGGCTCTACTCATGAATGCTATAGGTTGATCAAACCCTTCAATGTTTTTTTGGAGCAACACACCCACAATAGTGTCTTCAGAAGCAAATGAAAAGATCATGAAATCCTTTGCATAATCTGGGCTGGTTAAGATCGGAGACCTGGTAATGGCATTCTTTAGAGAATCAAAGACTTTCCTTCCTTCAATGGTTCACACAAACTTGGCATTTTTCTTGAGTAAGGCTTGCATGGGTTTCATTAATTCGGCCAAGTTTGGAATGAATTTTCTGATAAAATTGATATGACCATTGAAGGACTGGAGGGATTTAACATTCTTAGGGAGGGGAATCTTTCTTATGGCCTCTACTCTTTTGAGATCAATTTTGACACCGTCCTTGTTGATGATATGTCCTAAGAGTTTTCCCTCTTCTATGCCCAACATCGACTTAGCTGTATTCAAAGAAATGCCATACTTCCTACATCGCTCGAAAATATGCCTGAGATGACCAACATGGCTGGATCTTTCCTCCGAAAAAATAATGAGATCATCTTTATAGATCTCAATGATTTTTCCAATCAACTCCTTGAACACATAATCCATGGCCCTTTGCAAAGTAGCTCCTGCGTTTAAAAGGCCAAAGGGCATTCTCAGATATTCAAAAGTACCCCAAGGAGTTGTGAAAGTGGTCTTATGCCTATCCTCCTCTTGAATGACTATCTGATTATAGCCAGAAAAACCATCTAGCATCGACATCATGCTTGATCCAGTGACCCATTGGAGGAGGGTCTCCATGTTGGGGAGGGGGTAATTGTCTTTCTGACATGCTATGTTTAGATTTCTGAAATCTATACATATCCTTGTACTCATGTTCTTCTTTATAACTACGACTAAATTAGAGCACCATGTTGAATGTCTCGTAGGAGCTATTATTCCTGCTGCTAGCATCTTTTCTAACTCCTTTTTAATGATTGGTGCTAACTTAGGATTTATTTGCCTAAGTTTTTGTCTGAAAGGCTTGCCTTTTTGACATTCCTGCTTCAACGGAATAGTATGTTGAAATACATCTTCTCTATAAGCTTTGAGCTCATCATAAGTAAAGGCAAATACATCCCTATACTCTTTCACCAAGTTTATGAGGCTATTCCTTTCTTTTCCAGAAGTACCTTTTCCATTTTTTATGATTTTCGGTTCTGTTTCTGTCCCAATGTTGATTTCAATGTAATCTTCGGGTTTCATCTGCTCAACATTACTTTTTCTTCTGTCTTGTCTATCAAATATGTTCTCTAAGGAAACTAGACCATGTGGGACAGGACTGTTAAACTGGTCACCTTCTCCATAATATTCTTTGTTTTCTTCCTGATCATTTACTTTAAAGTTTAGGAATTCATCGACATTATGAATGAATCTCAAAATTTTCTCATTGTCTTTGAAGACCTGCCAATGTTCAACATTATCAGGAACAGAAGGTCTGAAGTTAATCTCTAAAGGACAATCCCCCTCTAACATCTCATCCGATGGCTGAAGAGTTGACGCTGAAACTGCAAGCTTATCGGAGGCACTATTATGATCTCTAGGGACTGCTTCTATGTTAAGGGCATCAAAGTATTCCATTGTATCCCAGATTGCATTTCTATATTTTTTAAGTCTCTGACACTTACATGCAAACTAACCCTTAACTTGTTAGACAATTAAATCAGAGTCCCCTTTAATATTAAGCAACTTAATCCCCATGTCCTTGGCAATCTCAATGCCCGGTAGAAGTGCCTCATACTTCACCACATTGTTAGTTGCTTTGAATTCCAATCTGAAAGCAAAGTTGAAAACCTTACCCTCTGGTGAAATAATGACAACACTAGCCCCCTTGCCCGTTCTAGAGTAAGCACCATCAAAATTCATTCTCCACAACTCACTAAGTTTTTCGGTCTTCATCTCTTCTTGGATGGGTTCCAAGAAGGTGGAGTTGATTTGATAGGAACCATTTTCATCAGTATGGTAAGCATACTCATTCATTGGTATTTGAAGGTTTTCAACATGGTGTCTTTTTTCCTTTTCAGAATACAACTTAACAAGTGAAAACTCTGATGCCAGTACGGTGGCATAGGTCCAATCCATTTGGATTGATCCTCCCAAAGTGGCACCCCATTTCCTAGAAAGCAAAATACCCCATTTGTCTAGAACATCAATAACAAGGATGTCCATGGTAATTTGGATATTTGGATACTTAGCCAATCTAACTAACTGGTTCTAATTCATCCCTTCAACTTTAACCAGTCTAGAGTCCATGGCACATACATTTTGGTATGGCCTTGCGGTTCTTAAGTCAAGCTGCTGCATGACTTTTTTGGTCATGATGCTGGAGCTAGATCCTGAGTCTAACATATAATTGTGTAGAAGAAGATCATCCATCATCAATGATACGTAAAAAGGGGGATGGTATTCTTTTCTTGGGTCCCTAGTATGTAGAACTATAGGTGGATCGACAAAGACATTATTTGAAGTTCGCTCCACGGTATCAGAAAAAAAGTGACTTTTTTAGAGGTAAGGGGCTTTATATAATTTGAAGGACTTTCTTCATTTTGAGGATCAACATTACTCGGTGGATCTAGGATTTTCAAAAGTCTCTCTCTTTGGCCAGGGATTTTACATAATTCAAGGACTAGAACAGGGACTTTTGTATTTGCTATCCAATTACCTAAGTCAAAACTTAAATCAACAATTTCTTTAGTCTCTACTTCTTTGGGAGGATTAGGAGTTGTTACCTTAGGAATATTCTGTACAGAAGACCCCTTTCTTTGATAAGTTATTCCCTTGAAGTTCTGAGTGTTGTTGATCTGCTCGACTGAAGGCATCTCACCGTAGTACTGAGTTAAGTTGTCAACTTTCTTTTCATAACGATTGGCGTATGGCCAATTTCCTATGGGGATGCTAGGGATGTCATCTGTGTTGTTGATATAATCAGGCTCGCTTGCAGACGTACTGGGACCACACCCCTCGGGGTAACCATGCTCCTGGACATAACATGCATAATGACAGCCAGATTCCTCATGGAAATATCTGCATGCTCTACAAAAAGGTTTGTAAGGCTCAACCACATTAGTAGCCTCATGCTGATGAGGAGGCCTCTGCTCATGGTTGGGGTTCTTTCTCTACCATGTTTGCTTGGCAGGAAAGGTTCTAAGAGCAGGCTGAGTTTGACTTCTTTCCATTGTCATTACCCTATTCTAAATTTCCTTCAACTACACTAAATGTTTCTGTTCTGCTTCCTCCATATTTTTCTTCATCTCTCTTTTCATTTCAATCATCTATTTTTCATAGGCATCCTTCATAGTTGATAAAGGATCCTTGTCTCTAGGTTCATTTATTTTCAAAGGAGTTGAAGACCTTGAATAAACCTGGAGGTTAGATTCACCAGATGACTGCATATTCTTGTCAATTTTGACCGCCAAACCCTGAGCTAGAAGTAAAGTAGCCGACCCCTTGTCTCTAATCTGGTACTGGATCTTGCCACTTAATGCTTCGATGTAATAGTCCAAAAAAAAAACTGCTAGAGGAGAATAAGTGGCAGGGATAGAATTTGCTAATTCAGTGAACCTGTTATTGAACTCATCCATTGTTTCAGTTTCATATTTCTTCATGCTAGTCAAAGCTGCTACTAGATGTCTAGGTTCCTTTTTGGTGCCAAACTTTCCAAGGAAAGCAGTCTTGAAGTCCGCTAAGGTGGTGAAAGAATTGTCCAGAAAATTATCATACCAGTTGTCAGCCTTGCCATCCAAAGACAAGGAAAACAAGGTAATGTATACATCTTCATGCCTGTCAGTACCCCTGACATGGGCACCATAGTGTCTAGTGAAATTTCTGAGATGCTGCTCAGCAGAGACGGAGGCATCAATGCCATTATATGTCGTAAGTTTGTCGATGGCCTTTTTAGGAATGTCATGAGGATGGCCTACTATTTGAGCAAAGTTGAGTTGAGTAAAGAACTCACCCATTGTGTTAAGGAAATAGTTATTGTTTTTCAAATTTTCTAAGTTTTCTGGAAATAAAAGATGGATGTCTGAAACAGACTCAGATCCAAGTTCTGCAAGGATCCTACGAGAAGCTAGTTTGTTCAGCCTCCTCCTATATATTTTTTCAGGGTCAGGGATGAAATCAAACAAACCTTTAGAGTTTCTTCTAGTAGAATACCTTGAGGTGTTAACTGACAGTGGAGTCACCAGGTGGACTTAAGTCTAATTTCGGAGAGTGATTCGACTAAAAATCTACCAAAAAGGAAAAAAAGGTAACAACTAAAAGAAACAAAGGTCGTCTAGGAACAAAAAGATTGTCCCCGGCAGCGGCACCAAAGGATGTAGTTCGCCGATTGCACACCAGCAGCAGAAATCTAATGAAAGCTGTCTCCTCACTTGAGAAAGTGGGAGAGGTGTGACCTTGGGGGCAAGCACAAAGCTAGGTACTGTCACCTACTCCTAGCTCCTCCATTTAGGCTAACTCCTAATGAATCCAAGGGGGGGTAGTCCCTACAAAAGAGTTTTCTAAGGCTCTTAAGGTCGTTTAAAGTTTTTTAAGGTTACGGATGTGGATGGGTGTTGCTTAAGAGTTATTGTAATTAGAAGATTTTGTTTATTACGAGAATGACAATTAATCAAAAGAAATCCATGTTGCTAACAAGAGGTTTACAAAGATAAGCGAAGATTCCAGACTTATAACTAAGCATTCAAAGATAGTAATTAAAATGAACCATAGACAATTGATCAAGATAGATAATTATTCAAACTTAACCAAGGACCAGTGCCTTATGGAGTCAACAAAATGCACAAATAAAATGATAAGTCTAGAAATTAAGCTGGTGAGTATTAGATTGTGCGAATGTTCTTGGTAGGTTTTAAAGATTTTAATGGTGATCTTGCTTAAGGTGTCCAGAAATCCTAACCGGAAATACCTTCAGTGGCTCCGTTCGAAGACATGACGGACCTGCCTAGAATCATAGCTAGGTGTTCAATAACTTAACCAACTGTGTCCAGATTGGGTTGCCTGGTGCCCACACTTGGAATTTTCCCACTACCTGAGTATTTTATCGAGACAACGCCGGTGCGTTGGTTATGGGGTAAAGTTTTATTATGTTTCTCTCGCAAGAACTTAACAAGTCCATTCACTGTTCTGAGTACGAGCCCAACCCGAAAGTCAGCAGAGCATACTAAGTGAAGGATGATCAACGAAGTTAATTAATTATGGAGAAGTGAGTTGCAAAATTTTATTAAGTCAATTAATTAAACTCTCCAACAAAGAGCGCTCTTGACCTTGTCTTATGACAGAGGTTCAAGAGTCTTATCCGATCTAGATGCCTAATGCAAGGATGATGCAAGACTAATGATGCTCTCTGACAGAGAGTGCTCTTGACTTGTGTTTCTGCAAGTTCAAGAGTCTTACATATTAATTAATTGAATTAGAAAACAACATGAACGTAAAGCAAAGATGGTTTATTAAACTCTCCGACAGAGAGCACTCTTGATCCACCTTATGGTGAGATTCAAGAGATTTTGGTTCTTTTTAAGATTAACAATTATAGAGAAAGACACTACAGTGTGATTAATAAAGTATAAACTAGCAATTAGTAGCTATACTTAATGAACAACTAGCAATTAGTGGAAATGAAAACTAGGTCTAATTGAAAGAACTAAGCTAAGTGCTTAAAGTTAAAACTACACTGAGAAAACATGAAAAAGAACACAAGACACACTTCCCCCAAATAGGGGAAGTAGAAAAGATGGGAGACTTGCTCCCACTAGCCTTTTTATTAATTTTTTACAATGATCATGATGACTTGATCTTTGCCTTTTTTAGAAGAACAGGGAAAGAAAGGAATGAAAGAAGAGGGAGAAAGTCTTTTTTGTTCTTTTTGCACTTCTCGCTTGCTCTCTTGTTTGCTTTAAGCCCTTGGGCTTTTCTCGAATCTTCCTGCAAAAAAGAGCTTTGAACTGTTTAAATGTTATGCATTAGTTAAGACTTTAAAGACAAATTACACACTAAAAACTCAAAAAAAAGGGAAAAAACAGCAATGAAAAAAGAGGAAAAAGAGAGAAGAAAAACCAAAGAAGAGGAGAGAGAAAATGTGGGAAAGAGGGTTGTCCTAAATGAAGGAAAGGGGCTGTCCAAAAAGCAAAAAGAAGGCTGAAAAATAGTAAAAACGATGGCAGCGAACAAACAAAAGAGGGCTACCCAAAAATGAGAAAGCTAGGGTCAAAAAACTAGGGCAAAAGGGATCCAAAACTAGGGCAAAAGATGGCTGTCCAAAAACAGGAAAAGGGGTCCAAACTAAAGTAAAAAGAGGGCAGAAAAGAAGAAGAAGTAAAGGCAATGCAAACAAGGCAATGGGGAGGAAGCCTAAAGGTTGAAAAAAGTAAACTAGGGCTTCGTAAGTGACCGGTAACCAAAGAACATTAATTTATAAAGATGGAACCAAAGAGAGAGAGTTAGACTCCCAGCTTTCTTTTTGTATTTTAAAGAAGAAGATCCCTGTAGGTCCTGCAATTAAAATGTTAGATTCAAATGGTTGCTTGAAGCCTGAGATAGAAGCAGCTGAGCTCACACCCTTCTTCAACCTGTGAAGCCTGATAACACACCACAATTCAATACAAACATGAGATCAAAATAACATGCTAGTATGCTAATAAAATTTAATCATGATCAACATTACGTATGTATTGATTACCCATGTCCATCAAGATACTAATCTACTTCACATAAACAATCAAATTGAAACTACAAATGATTATTCTACCGTGCCAACAATGGCCTTCTTGAGCTAACAAAACAATTGATCTCATACAAGTATTAAAGAAATAGGGGCTAGAGACAATATCACCTCAACCATTTAGAAAGCTACCAAATCCAAGAGCTCATAAACCTCCAAAGTCGAATATTTATTAACAATTCAAAGCAAATTCTTGATACAATTTTCTCAGAGTAACTCTGCTACCAAAGTCCATCCTAATAGAGCTGAAAGAGCCTCTATTTATACAATGAGAGAGTGCTAAAACCCTAAAACCAAATCACATAACTTGACCGGCATGGTCACATAACCTAAGATCCAAAACCTAAAAATAAGAGCTGGGAGTGAGGGGATGCTTCCACCTAGGCAAGGCACCCCCACTCCAACCCTAACACTGCAAACCAAGCCAAAGGAGAGCCCACATGTGTGATGACGCCCCTGTTGGAGATAGAGGGCGTGAGCTTGAGGAGAGGTGTATGTATGTAGGTAGAACCACTTTTTAGGTATGGAAGCAACCACAACTAGGTTTGGAGAGGCCACTGCAGGTGTAAAATTTAGTCTTACCTCAATTAAATCATCAGACCAATGAATGCTCTCCATCTCATCAAATTCGGGAGTTTAGCTGGAGATGACACATCTGATAACTGAATATAAATTAATTGCTCACTGAATGCTAACTGAAGGTGAGTTATGATAACTCCAATCATCATAAATGCCCAATGAGATGTCATTTAGCCCTTTATTTCGCTGAATTTGGATTAATTTGGAGAGTTTTAATTTTCTCCAAAATAATCATTTTTTAATAAAAACTCCATTTTTCCCCAAAAATGACTTTTTTTAGAAAAAGAGTGTTATGTGTCCGATTGATGATCTGAAATTTGGATCTGACTCGCTGGCCGATCAAGAATGATTTTTGGCTTAAGGTTAGAGCCTTCAATCACCGAATTTGAGGTCCGGATGACCGACTTATTACAAATGGGATTTTTCCATTTAATTTATGGAAAAATTAATTTAAAAACTTAGGGAAATAATTTAAAATTTAAAAAATAATTTTTAACCCATTCGAAAAAAAAATTTCGAGAAATTTTTAAAGGTCCTATTGACTTAGGGCATGACCATGCTCTACTCTAACACTGCCTAGTAGGTTTATAACACTCAGTTGGGCTCTAATAACCCCCCAAGGCCCAGAATTCAACATCGTGCATTCCAGCTTTGGAGGAAGCGGGAGAAAACCTCGTCAATTATTCTCGGCTATAGGCAAAGCATAATTGTCAAGAGAAAAAAATTCCTTGGAATACCTTATTTGAGATTCTATGTCTCAGGAGACCGAACCACTCAAAAATACCCTACTAGCACATTTTATTACAAACCCCGCAGGGCCATGGTCAAAATTATTCAAATAAAAAATTCGCTAGACATGAAGACGGATCAACTGATACACTGGAATCAGACATTGAACATGTCTGTCAACCGACGGATCCTCAAGTAACCCAACTATGGTACAAAAAGTTGGTAACAGCCTCCATGAGGCACATCAGAAGTTACAGGCATCTGTGATAGAGGCATATGCATGCACTATCTAAGGAATGCCTGATTTAGAAGCACTTTTCAGTCTAGGAAGGCACTGTGTTTTCCATATTGAGAATATGTTTTTCGGTTCTAGTTTCTTTTCAGTCTAGGAAGGCACTGTGTTTTCCATATTGAGAGTATGTTTTTTGGTTTTAGTTTGGGTACTATCACTACATTCCCCAAATAATATGTCCCCCATTTGGGCCAAAGGACCACAAATTCTTTGAAGTGCTTCACATGGGAAGTAGGGCTAAACAGAGAACTAACTGGTGTTGAGATAGCATGCCCTAATCTATCACTATTCCCTAATCTTTCTTTAAGTTGTTATGCTGAAGTGCATGCATGGAAATGAAATCATAGATTTCCCAACACCCTTGGACAATAATTTAATGAATCCAATACAATGAAAATGATTTTCTTTCAGTAAACATTGAAATGCAAAGCAGTATTATAAATTATCTCATGGCTTAAGTACTAATTCACCACCCAACCTTAGGTACTCCAACTTGTATTCTTCCCCTTGTTAGTTTTTTTACCTATTGCCACACAGGTGATTCCCCTTCAGCATATTGGAGCTTTAACCAACCCCTCCAAATAGTTTGTAAATGAGAATTGAGTTCTCTTACCATGCCTGCTCATGCCCAAAATTGGAGCTTTAATTATCAAAATTGGACTAGAACTTACCAAAGCTAGTTTTGTGTTGTTATTCATCACCTTTTAAGACTGAAACATGCCTAGAAATTTGTTTCAACCCTTATATTCATCCCATATTCAAAGGTTATGTCTTGTTACTGCTAATTTATAGTAGAAAATGACCCAAGATTGGAGGGACAAGGTGGTTTGATTGTGGAGAAATGCGTCGTATTCTCCAAGGGAGCATTCGCATAAATCCACAATCTATTTTAAATGATGTTTGTTACTATTATCCGTAATCTTTGTTGTGTTGGTTGATATATCAAAAGATAGAGCTCCTAATCTAATATGTTGGTTGCTACAGGACATGAATTCTCCAAGTGATCCCAACTTAACGGGGTTATTACCAATTATAATTAAAGTCATTCTATAAATCTTTGTCCTATTCAAAGATTGCTTGTAATTGGTAAATGGATTAGAAATCCTTGTCATATGACAATTACCAAAAACTTGGGCATTTCTCCAAATCATCCTCAATCATCTAAAAAGGAATTCACTTTAATAGACTTTAAATAAGTGAATTTTCTAGGTTCCAACGAGGTATTAATGATGATTTCCATAAGTAAGACACAAACTCATGGAAATACCTATCCGACCTACAAACATCAACATCTCCAAGGAAATACGTCCTCCTCCTTTTCTTCCCCAAACACATCAAACCCTAATCTCTAGCCTCAAACAGATGAAACCCTAATCATAGAATCCAAGATGCTCCAAGAGACCAAGAAGCCTCAATGCCTAAGAGAGAGAGATCAAATGTACAAATAAGAATTCAAGAAAGAATTTTCCATCTTCTCCTCTTATGCTCCACTAGGGTTTCCTCATGAACCTTAGCACATCACTAAGAGGGCACCCCAAAGAAGAGATAAAAAAGAACTTGTGATGTGTTGTGATGTTTGGTAATACTCTCTCCTTTCTCTATTTATATGAGAGGCAAGGAAGGACAACAATATAGCATAGGTCAGTTTAATCCTTACAAGTAAGCCTACTAAACATAAGTAAGCCACACACAAGCGAAGTGCTCCACTCCTAAGTACAAGTGTCGAGCTCCAACGATGACGTCGTGCACAATAATGACCCAAGGTTATATATCTATGCAAGGAAAGCCACACCACTCCATCTTGAACCTTTATGATTCCATTCATCCTCCAAAGCCAAGTAGTCCATTGGGGCAGCTACCCCTTGCAAGAACAGAGTCGAAGCCCTAGGCATCCCTGAGCCATTTCAAATATTTTGAACAAAAAACCAAGCTGCCACATGCTTCATATGCCCTAAGGTCATGATGATGATGATGATGATGTTCCAACACTTTGTTGTGCTGATGGTGATGTTGATGATGATGTTGTCAAACATCAACATGTTTCATTGATTGCATCTCTCATGCTCCAACTATAGTTACATAAACCGCGTACTTCTCAACCAAATACTTATGTTACCATTGTTTGCCTAAACAATTGATGCTTAAAGCATCAAAATAAAGTGAACTAAATACCTCCTTGCCAAGTACCTCTTCTTCCTAGAAAGAGCACTTTATTTGACTCATTTTCTTTTTGTAGATGTCGTCTTATTATCCTGTGAGTTTCGTAGAGAAATGAAAATAAGTTAAAGGGAATTTTAGATTTATATTGCCTTGTTATTTGTATGAAGGTGAACATGCAAAAATCTTATATTTCCTTTAATGGAATGGAAGATTATTATATTAGGTTACTTCTATAACATTTCCTATATCAACATATTGATTTCAAGTTGGTTTCAAATATCTAGGCTTCTTTATTGAGCTAAATGATTATGGGATTAATTATTGGAGATCACTAATTGTAAAAGTTGGGATGAGCATTCATGAAGACCTTTAATAAATGGCTATCCAGAGGATGGAGGCTTATTTTGGTCAAATCAGTGTGAGAAACACTTGTGGTTTTGAAAAAAACAAGATTAGTTTTAGGGAGTTTTGGTGTGGCAAAAAAGAGAGAGAATATCCATGTTAATGTTACACTCTTATAACAAGAGTTGAGCTTATCTTTGGTATACTACTCTATAGATTCCTAGATACATACATAGAAAATAAATTTCAGATATGATCTATAAGCAACAATAATAAACTCATTAACTCTTAAAATTGTGCAGGCGAACTGGAAATCAAATACTCATAAACACAATGATTTACCCTGGAAATTCCAATGGGGAAAACCAACATTTATTTGTTTTCTTCAATCTCAAGCTAGAGAGAAATAATATAGAGTTATACAAGTAGAGAGACCTGACGGGACAAGCCCTAGATCTGCATGTAGCTACACTTGTTGCTCTAAGGAATGCACCCTCTGCTTTTATTTTCTTTGAATCTCTGATAAACTGCCTCTACCAATCCTTGAGAAGAAGAGCTCCCTTTGTGCCCCTCTTCACTGCTCTTCTTCGTTGATGAAGAACTATGCCCTTCTCTCTATGAAGTGTGTCCCTGCTCTAGAAATGTGCCCTCTTTGCTCAGTAGTGCGTCCCTCCCTCTCTATCTTAGTCAATCTCTAATTGAGATCTCAAATGTTCCCTCCTCAGTCTCTAATGGAAGGCCCTCACTCTCTCAGCTCTCACAGCTTCAAGATCTGCGCCCTTTGTCTTAGATGTGCTCCTCCATTGGAGAAGTGTGCCTCGCTCTCTCTCTCTCTCTCAAGAATGCACCTCTACTTCCTTACTACTCAATCATTGAGTTAGTTGTGTGGTGAATCTCTCACCCTATTAGACTAATGCATCTCTATAAATCTCTGAAGAATGTGCCCCCTCTCTGTCTCAAAGATGCACCCTCCTCATGCACTGATTTTCTCAGCCTTAATAGCCTCTTGCTCTGTACCTGTCTGTCACGAGTGTGTCATGTATTTTACCTTCTGCAACCTTTTAATAACTCATTGGTGAAATTAGGGTCAAAATCCCTAATTTCACTTTCATGCAAAATCACGCTACTCGATTCAAAAATGGTGCATCAAGCATGCATGCAACTGGGTAAAAGTATCAAAACTCTGTGCATGTTTCCACCACTAGATCCATGCCAACTGGTAGAGTGTTTCTCACACCTGACATCCATGCCTACTTTTCTAATGTCCCTTCATGGTAGGCATCACTGCAAGAGGAAAATATTGAGATACAAATCTCAACAAGCCAAACCTAAAGTCTTGTGAAGTTTGGGACTCAATAATATTCACCACTTTGAGAAGGCATTGGTTGGCAAGAGTTTATAGAGACTTGGTTCAAATGATGGACTTTGGAGACTAGTCTATGGCCATAATGAATAAAACTCTTACCTGGGAAGTGTTGCAAAAGTGGAATAAACAAGATCCTATTATTCATATTTTGTGCGAGGAGGAGGAAATTATAAGACATTTGTTAATATCTTGTACACAAACAAGGTCCTCGTACATGTAATTTATGCAAGGAGCAGGAGGAAACTAAAAGACGTGTTAATATCTCGTTTTTAAGCTTGCTAAGACTGGGTTGAGATGGATAGTCTACCGGGGGTAAGGAAGGCATGGCAGGGAGAGTCAATTGTAGAATGTTTCAATCAATGGTAGTAGAAGCTAGAATTATAAGAATTCAAAACCCTTCCTTTGATTGTAACCTAGGTCATCTAGCTTACCAGGGATGTGGGTATCTTTGAAGATAAGGCTCATTCCTCCTTTTCAATGTTTCTTACAGAGTAAAACTATTTCCACCATTGGATCCATTTCTCACACCCAACATCCATGCCTACTTTGCAAATGCCCCTTCATGGTAGGCATGAATACTTGAGGGAAATCTTGAGATAAAAATCTCAACAAGCCAAACCTAAAGTCTTGTGAAGTTGGGGACTCAATAATATTCACCACTTTGAGAAGGAATTGGTTGGAAAGAGTCTATGGAGACTTAGTTCAAATGATGAACTTTGGAGACTAGTTATCATCCCAAAGTATATTGAACCCTTTACTATAGAAGAATGGATTAAAATCCCTTATAAGAACATTCATAATTTGTCTATAGTTTAGAAAGTCAGTGTTCCAGCTTTTCCTCTAGTTGGGAACTTGTTGATCCAAAAGGAAAGTACTAATAGAGAAAAGATTAGGGTAGGAATTGATCCTTGGGTTCTTAATCCTTGCGTGTGGAGTCGAAATTCCTATTAGCTACTCGACACCCTAATTGTTTCCCTCCAAGGAAAGGGTATTTATAACTTAGCCGAGGAAACCTCTCCAGAGTTTTCCACTATATGGCAACAAGAGTGGAAAAAAATGGAACAACTAAGTCTGGAAGGTATTGAAGAGCTACTCGACACCCTAAATGTTTCCCTCCAAGGAAAGGGTATTTATAACTTAGTCGAGACAACCTCTCCGGAGTTTTCCACTATATGGAAACAAGAGTGGAAACAAACAGAACAACTAGGTCTATAAGGTATTGAAGGTCAACAATGGGCAGCTTACATAGTAAAGTTAAAGGTAAGTCATGTTCAAATCAAGGAAGATGTAGATAAGTCAATATAGTCCAAGAATGTAGCTCTTTGGATCTACGCCCCAAGGCTAGGTTATAAAACAATGTTTTCCAATGATAAGCCTAAAGAAATTCTATGGTGGCAGAAGCCACTATGGAATATCAAGTCTCCATGAAAACCTGGGATATTTAAGCGGTTAGCCATAATGAATAAGACTCTTACTTGGGAAGTGTTGCAAAAGTGAAATAAACAAGATCCTAGTATTTGTATTTTATGCAAGGAGGACATTATAAGACATTTGTTAATAACTTGTACACAAACAAGGTCTTCGTACATGTAATTTATGTAAGGAGTAGGAGGAAACTAAAAGACATGTGTTAATATCTTGTTTTTAAGCTTGCTAGGACTAGGTTGAGATGGATAGTCTACCAGGGATAAGGAAGGCATGGAAGGGAGAGTCAATTGTAGAATGTTTCAATTAATGGTAGCAGAATATGGAATTATAAGAATTCAAAACCCTTCCTTTGATTGTAACCTAGGTCATCTAGCTTCCCAGGGATGTGTGCATCTTTGAATATAAGGCTCATTCCTCCTTTTCAATGTTTCTTACATAGTAAAACTATTTGTGCTAGTTATTAGTCCGTTCCAAAGTCTATCTCTCTGAGGGAGATTATCCATGAGCTCATGGACAAGTTTGAGGCAAGGGGATACTTCGATAACACTAACCAAGGCACTCCTCTAAACGATGGGAGTGAGAATATCTTTTTCCTAATGAAACTCATTTCTATAGGTTAAGGCTGGCATGGTAAGGAGCTCTACTAACTTTCCAAAACTACTAGTATTGAAGCTTTTTAAAAAACTATCCGCAAAGAAAGGGTTGTCCAAACGTCAGGTTTTTGGTGATTGAATGGTGTTGATAAAATTGAATGATGGGAGAATTCAAGATAGAAAACTTGTTTCTGAGACCTATTTCTTACGAGATTAAAAGGATTTCATCTGTTTTTAACTCAATCTCTTTTTTCCATCATGATCAATCCTTAAATCAAATTTCTTACCCATCAAATAGTGCCTCCACATTTTCAAGGCTTGAATGATGCAAACCCCAGATGATGAGTGGAATAAATATGTTCATGTTCTTTTATCTTTATAGATTCATAACTGATCACATGACCATTTTGAGTCAATACTCCACCAATTCCTTGCTTACATGCATCAATTCTTACTACAAATATTCCATTGGGATTTGCAATCCTTAGAACTAGTGCACTAGTAAGCAACTCCTTCAGTCTTTGAAAATTGTCTTCACACTTAGGAGTCCATTTGAGCTTCACATATTTCTTCTTCAAAGATGTGATGACATGCCCTATATTTGAGAATCCTTCAATGAATCTCTTGTGGTAGACTGCTAATCCCATAAAAAGGCCTTACTTCTTATACAATATTCGATGTTTTCCAATCCATTATAGCTCTCATCTTTTCAGGATCCATAGATATGTCTTCTTTTGATATGATGTGCCCCAAGTATTGAATTCTACTTTGTAAAAGGAACACTTACTTAGCTTGACACACAATTGATGTTCTCGGAGCACTTGCATCACCAATCTTAGATTCTCTTCATGTTTTTCTTTTGTCTTGGAATAGATGAGGATGCCAATCAAGAATACAACCACAAACTTGTCAAAGAAATTTCAGTAAATTATTTTCATCATGCACATGAATGTTTCTGGTGCAATGGTCAATCCAAAAGGTACCACTATGAATTCACAATGACCATACTTGGTCCAGAATGTTATCTTATTGAAGTATTCATCTTTCACAACAAAATTTGAGCCCATAATTCGACGACTTCCATGTCTGAAATTTGACAGAAGTTTGTCAGTAATTCGACAACAACAATTTTTTTTGTCACCAGTGGCATGTCGTCGGATATTCGACAACATGCCAAACCCTGTCGAATTTTTGACTCCTATATAGTTGAAAATCTGACTTCTCTTTCCTGATCACATAAGGAATGCCTTGTTGGATTTCCAACGGAGACGTGTTGAATGTCCGATGACTTTTTAGTCGTTGCTCCAACGTTCAATTCTAAATTGCCCAATTTCACCTTCTCGTTTGTGCAACGCTTAGGTCGTCAGATTTCCAACGGGTTCTAGTTGGTTTTTCAACAGATCTCTCTTGTCAAACTTATGGAAACCTCGTCGGACTGGGGCCACAGCTCGTCAGCTTTCCGATGGGTGCTAGTCAATTTTTTTATAGGTTCTAGTCAGTTTTCCGACGGATCACTCTTGTCGGAGTCATGGTAGCCTCGTTGTACTAGGGCCACATGTCGTCGGATAACCGGCAGGCTTCTGTATAGCTTTAAAACAAGTATACACCATCATGACCCACTAGGATACACCGTCACATCCCACTATGATAGTTCTTACATAGTGGCATCCCATTAGGATAGGGCTTACATAGTCACAACCCACTAGGGTAGCTCTTGCACAGTCACAATCCACTAGGATAGTTCTTACACAGTCACAGTTAAGGTTTAGCAGCCTCATAGATATGAAGTCCAAGCTAACAATCTAAGAGCAACCCACAACTACATTGCATACATTTCATATAAAAGATATGTATCAAAATATTCAAGGCTCAATTTTCTCATATTTTTGAAAAAAAACAAGACGTAAATCAACTAGCAAGGTGTTGCAGCTGCAACAAATTTCCCAAAATTCCAAAAAAATTTAGGACCCTCCTTTGCTTCGATTAGTTCTTTGTCTTTGAGTTAATTCTAAATGCTTGGATTGAGCTACCAATTGTTTTTTATTCCTCCTCGGATGCTTGAAGTAATCTACTGTTTGATCAAGCTTATCACTGCCTTTGAATGCATTTGAAGCACGTCTGAACCGAAAGTTATTTTGGTCAGTGCCCCGCCGTTGCGGGTGGATCTTTGTTTTGGTCTTCCGTCGTTGCGGAAAGAAATACACTTTTGTCTTCCGATCCGTTGGTTTTCACATCGACCAATCTTTTGGTTTATGTCGAAAGGATTTGTCATTTTTTTCTTCGCCGTTGTGGACGGAAAACCACTTCCTCTCCCGATCATTGCTTAAATTTTTCGTTTCCCGCCGTTGCGGATGGACGTTCAGTTTTGACTTCAACTTTTCTCCCGATTCGATCGGTTTAATCGGCTGCTTTTTTATTTTGCATCGAAATTGTTATGACTTCTTCTTCCGCCGTTGCGGATGGCAAACTGCATTCTCTCCCAATTATGGCTTGTTGTTTTCGTCGAGCCCGTAAATCTTGGACTGCCGTCGTTGCAGCTGCGGGAAGTTTTCTCCTTCCGACCATTTGAGTCATTTTACCTTCAACGTTGCGGAGGGTCGCGGCTTTGTAGCTCCGTCATTGCGGCTGCCGAATGATTTTCCTTGCCGATCTCTTAGTCGTTCCGCTTTCGACGCTTACCTCGTGTTGCGAAACGGTTTATCATTTGTACCCTCGACGTTGCGGACGCTGATGTCCTTACGGTTCCGCCGTTGCGGATGAAAGAAGCGCTAGCCCTTCTGATGTGTATTCATTTTGCTTCCGATTCAGACTTTACCCATTACGGATGGCTTAACGCTTTGGCCGTCCGCCGTTGCGGAAGGAAGTTTCCTTTCAACTTCCGATCCAAAAGTGGTCCACCATCCGATATGTTACCCACCGTGAGAGTTTGACCATATGTATATATACGGGGTCGAGGGGTTATTTTTCTATTATTATTTTTCAACTGCCGTTTCGACTGTCGCAAGCTGTCAAAATCGTGCTGTCGCGCTTGCCCGGTCCCTCGTTTTCGGTACACGCAGTCCAGGTGTCTCCACCAAGCTTCTCCGTGCCGGTTACACATCAGTGCCAGGTAGGCTTTGTTTTCCTTTCCGCTTTCCGTTGAATGTTTGGTGGTTTTATTTTCTACGGTGGTTTGTTTCCCCAGTCGTTCTCCTCGTCCCGTTAAATTATATTCCTATATAGGTGGAGTTTTTATCTTAGTTGTCCAAGGGAGGGCAATTTGGCCCTTAGAGTAGTCTTTCCATATCTCCGTTGCTATATCACCCTGGGCATAGAGACTTAGGGGGTTTGGTGCAGACGGCCATTACGCTATCTGCACCAAACCACCCTGTATGATGATATATGGTGGAGATAGGTTTTCCATGGCCCTTGTGGATTTGGGATTGTTTGTTCCGTTTTTGGGCTTCCTGCATCGTTTAAACCCTAATCGTCTTCGTCATGTTGTTCCGCGCGACCCCATTTTGAGCTCAGTGGTCGAAACCCAGCCGGTTGAAAGGGATATATCACTGCTTTTAGGTTTTTTGGCCATAAGCTGTGAGGGCACGGTTTTGTTAAAGCACTGTTAAAGTCTCGTATATCTTTCCCCTATTTTCCCCGTGCAGCAAAACGATAATGTCACCCGCAGAGAGCGGAGGTTTTCTTCGCGTTAATGTAGATGTTCTTTTCGCCCGATTATATTGTTAGAATTGTTGGTATTGAAAAGCAGTGGTAGCTGGCATATTTTAATGCATATAACTATTTTTTTCATCATGCTAGACATAGACAAAGTCACTGAACACTGCACATTGGGTTTAATAGTTCTGTTAGTTAGGCCATTTCAGTCTATACATGCATATACTTGCTTCATTGACTGATTGCTATCATATTAAACATAGAAGAAATGGCACACTGCACATTGATGTATACCAGTTTGTCACTCATCCAAAAGGGCTTAATGTTACAATTTTATGGCAGGAAGAGCTCACAATGTCAAAGAGGAAAAAGAAGAAGGCCCCTGTGGTCGAAGAAGAGCCAGAAATAGAAGTTGTCACCAAGACAGAATACATATACGAAGACATTAAGTGTATTTCTGGTATCGAACCTGAATACCAGTGGGGGGAAGTATATAGACTGATCACACACAGAGAAGTTCCTAACATAGGATTGGAAGAAGAGTCCATATATACCAACATAGAAAGATCTTCACTGATGAAGATCGCCACTAGACCAGAGTTGTTCCCGTGCTCTGAAGTAATCGGTTGGATTCTGCCCCAAGCAGATGTCACAATAATGATTCTGGAAAATGTTGAAAGACAGGGCTATGCTGCATATAGCCCTAGATATGTAGCATTGGCTTACCACCTGCCAGAAGCCCAAGTATTTTTATCTGATGATTGGCTGAACAACATTAGAATGGACCTGGTAGAGACTCTTAAAAAGATGCTGTTGCAGGGAAAACATTACAGATACAGAACGACGGGTGATTACGATACAGCAAGCTTAAGGGCCCCCTATAGGTTCATAGCTTTAATGCTGAACAGGATTTTTGGAAGAGCACATGGTAGGTTCTTCAAGTTAGAGTGGATACCCATCATTTTTCATGTTGCAACCCAGGGGACAATTTTCAATTGGGCTAGCCTTGTATCAAATAGTCTTTTAGCTTGCTTGGCCTCAGCTTTGGGAGGAGTGGCCCAAAAGAGGTCTGAGTTCTATATGAGTTCCATACTCATCGATTTCATATTGTGTAATCAACCTTTCCCCAGACTCAAGTGCATCTGGGATAGGGAAAGAATGTCTGTCTATGCTACCTATAAACCGCTGTGGGCACACAAATATCACAGCCATTATCGAGAAGTATGTGAACACTTTATCATGCCCTTATACACACTCATTTTCCTAAAGGAGTGTGATTGTATGTCAGAGGAGGCGCTGCAAATAATAGAGAAGTATGCAGACTATTATTTGACTGAAAATGGCCTGTACTTCATGATGTTTGGAGGTTCGAGAGCACCTTCCCTGCTGCCCAAATACGCAATTGATTACATTATTCACAAGGAGGAAGTCAAACAAGTGTTCCCGGATGGAATAGGCAGCTTTCTGTTTGAGCACAATAATACCACCTATCCTCCTTTGCCCTTCAGGTTAGGAAGGTACAAGTTTACCAGAGTAAAAAAGGCTGATGAATTTGTAGAAGAGCTGGAAAAGTTCCATTTTGGAGAGATTCCTTTTCGTCGAAATGATACTCACGGTAAAGTAGATGAACACTACAAAACAAACAATGTGCATTTTGAGTATGCCCACCATTGGGATCGGGAAGAATCCATCTTCCGAAACGCAGTAAACATGATAGCCTTGAGAAGAAGGTTCAAGAAAAAGATCACCACCAAAGGTGGGAAGGGAGACGAACAAGTGAAGGCTGAGGAAGAAGCAAAGAGAAGAAATGAGGAAGCCCAGAGATTAGCACAAGAAGCTGCAGAGTGGCTACACACAGAAGAAGAAGAAAAAAGGAAGGCTGCTCAGGAAGCAGCTGAGAAAGCAGAAGAAGCAGCTAAGAAAGAAGAAGAAGAAAAGAAAAGGAAGCTAGATGAGGAGCTTCAAAAGCAAGACGCTGAAAGGCTAAAGCTGACATAGACAGAGCAGTCAGCTTCTGAAACAGCTGCAGGGCAGACCCAGGACGTGGAGAACCCCGAGGTTCAGGACCCACAAGTACCTGTTGCCAGCACACCCATGGTCCCCACTCTCAAGCTGGTCCCTTTTGTACAGAAGGTGGGTGAAGAAATCCCTGATTTCAATATTGTTTATTATGATAGGGCAACAAAGAGAATAATGAAGAGAACAGAAAGGAAAATTGAAACAGAAGGTCTGCCTGGTAAAATGATAATGGAGACGCCTGTTATGTTGGGAACAGACCAGGATCCAAGATTCACCATCAAAGCCGGAGCATCACTGATTCAAGCTTCGGAGGATAATGTGGGTAGGATCATGACAGAATTAGAGCTATCTAAGAAATCCTCTGCTCAATTGAAAGACACCTTGAGGAAAGAGAGAGAGGAGGGCAATAGGCTGAAGCGGAAGTATGAAGACATGCAGATGAAAATGAAGTCTTCTAAGGCTGAGTTGCAGATCCTCCAGGCAGAGAAACAAGCTAGTGAAACTGCTCAAGAATGCCTGGAAAAAGTGCAGAAAGAATATCAAGAGCTAAAGATGGAGAAGGAACGGCTGCAGGAAAAGGTAGAAGAGCTAGAAGAGCAGCAAAAGATCCTCTTGGAGGCAAATGAGTTGCACACCAAAGAACAGGAAAAGAAACATCAAGAGCAGATTTCCTCTCTAACAACTGCTCTGGGGGAAGCAAGGGAGCAGCAAGTTAACCTCCAACCATTCAAAGAGCATATCTTGGCCCAGAAGGCTAAGATGCTGCAGCTACAGACTGCTATAGAAGGAGAAAGGTGCAAGGTGCTGCAGGTAGATAGCAGATTGGAGGAAATCCTGGAGACCTCCTCTTACTTTGTAGATCGATCTCATGACGTCCTTGAAGTCCTGACTGCAAGAATGGAAAGGCTGTAAAACAAGGAAGAAACTCCAACAGAATGGCCATCAAAGGATACACAGGCCCTCAAGCGGGATTATGACTTGCTGGAATTTGCTATAAATACCGCGGAGGATTTCAAAAAATCAGTTAAGAAGATGAAAGGAGCATGCACCGAGTTTTTCAGAAGGCTTCTCATTACCTACAACTGGTGCCAGATAGAGGCCGAGCAGAGGCTTGAAGCTTTCCCGGATCACAACGCCTTTGTGGAGCTATTGCAGAAGAGATATCGGGAGGAGGAAGCTAAAGTACAGCATATTAAAGCCCTTGATGATCAGATCTTGAGAAGCGAAGTAGATCATTCAGCTATCAGCGTGTAGCTCCTAGAGGATCAGCTTCGATTGAGTGCAGCCAGGATTGAGGCTATAAAGAACCAAGATGCTAGGTTTGAGATAAATATTCAGTTTTTAGAGCCTTGTGCGTTTGAGGGCATTGTCGCTGAAGCTTCAACATGAAAGAAATTTCTAGATGCCCAAGTGGGACCCTCCTCGTAAAGGATTGGTCAATTTTTGTAATATGTAACATTTTGTAAGAAACCTTTGAGAAAAGTCAAGCGTTGGGAAACGAAGAGTTGGGAAGCCCAAAGGTTACTTTGGGTAGCCCAACCGTCTCACATTTTTGTATAAATGTAATAGACTAAGAGGGAAGAGGGGGCTTTTTCCCAGTTAGACATGAAAAGCTATATTGTAAGAAGAACTATTTCTCTTTGCAATAAAGAAGTATTGTTTTCCTGTTGGAGGAATATTGGTGGCACTTTCAAATGTTATGCTATGGATGGCTGAAAGATGAACTATTTTGTTTTTCCAGCTTTTGTCCATTAACCGTGAGATCGTTCTAACTCTCAGAACCTATGTTCTTGTTTAAATGATTTCTGGTTTATTTTGTGGAATTACCACCATGAGTAATGTATGTTGTTCATAAAACAATTAGCTATCTGATTGTTGAAATATCTTTAATCATTCATGTGTTGTAGGAAGAAATATCAGCTATATGTAATTTCTCTTTATGATACATGCACAATTCACATTACTCACAAATAAGTTAAAGTTTGCTCCCCGGGGATAGATAGATAGATATATAGATGGTTAGTTTTATTTCTGCACATGTGATTTAGATGCTTGTGAGCCTAAGACGAGAGGTAAGAACCTGCGCATCACATTGTGAATACTTCTTGCATGATCCTTATCATCCTGCATGGTTAATTAGGCATATGCATATCATACTTAAGTCAAAAAATACAAAAATATACACGGTGGACCAGGCAACAACCAGTAAAACCTTTGTTTTGTTACTTTGACCTACGGTAGCCGGACCGCAAAACCGGACGGATTCCCCATACCAAACAGTCATGGGCTAGTTGGGAACGTTGACTGGGGAGAATCCCTTTCTGTTGTTGCCTGCGAATTTCCAAGCCTCAACACGAGGTATATACCAAACAAAGATTATGTAATTATTTATTTTGATGCTAATGAAAAATCATCATTTCTATTAAAAAACAAACGTCTGTGTGACAAATAAACCTTCAACTGAAAGACAGTATTTGAGTTTCACAAGTCCCATAGTTGTACTGTGTGGTCATATGAACCTGTAGCCCTGTCCATTTGAAAGATTGTAAAGAAAGTAAACTAAATCAAATAATGAACCCAACTAGATGCATATGATTGTAAATCCCAATCACACCATAAATCAACACTCTATAGACTTGCAACACCACAACGAACATAGTCTTTATGCCCTTCTGTATTTAGTAACTCTTCCTGTATAAACACACACAAAAAATAATCAATTAACTTGTGAATACCAGTGGGAAATATGCTCTGCATTGTTGAAAATTTAGAAAGTATTTCAAAAAAAAACCAACAAAATTTAATTACTCCAATACCTAGATTAGGCAATCCCACCACTTGACCATGCTATCATCACCTCCTGAATGTAGAGAAGTTTGTCCTATGGAGAATACCTCACCAATCCAATAGATGGAGCCATCCACTACAAAACTTATGGTTAAAGTCAACGTTGATCCTTTGAATTGTGCCTTCCATATGAGCTATAATATGTCATTGAATCCGATGCATTGCAAGGATGGTGGCATAGATACTATTGAAATAATATTTCTACAAGTTCCAGTTTGATCGTGAGCTTCCCATTCTTCGTAAATGTGTGAAGGATCTAGGGGAACAATATATAATGAGGATGGTCTTGTTGGAAAAGACTGATGCATTGGTTCTATGGAAATCATTGTTCATGACAACATCCAAGAGAATAATATTTTATATTGCAAATGAGAACAAGCAAAAAAATTCATTTGGGTACTAGAAGGGGAAGATCTCAATGTGATAAAAAATGCATTCATATTGAAATCTTTACAAGTTAATGTGTGGAGCTCACCTATACCTTAAGTGACTCGTGGAAAAATTGTTAGGACTGTACTTATCAAAATGGATCAAACATGAAAAAATTCAACATATGAAAATAAGGAAATGTTGGACTATGTGTGTAACACCCCGGTTTTGACCCCGTTTGCATTTAAATAAATGGTGTAAATAATCATGGTGTGGAGCTCTGGGAAAAATCCCCACCATCAATTTAGTATTTATGGTTCAGAAATTAAGGTTGGGCTGACAGTCTTTTATGCTAACTGAACGTTAAAAGTTCGAACATCATATTAAAATTTAAAGTTTTATTAAAAACCTACAACCAACGATATCAACGCAACTAAATGAGATGGGGGCATGATTTTTCCTAATGATAAGGGAGTGGAGGATTGGAAGAGTGAGAAAAATTCGAAATGGGAAGAGCAACAGTTCGGGGAAAAACGTTTTTAAATTTTCTTGGGCAAGAAAACTCAAAAACGACTACTTTTCCCTCATGCGACAGCGTTTCACTTTCCCCTCACGTTTTGGAGTAGGAAAAACGTTTTTGGATACCCAATTCTACATTCACGCAGCAACAAGGAAGCAAAAATGATTTTGAGTCTGGACCTTTGGGGGGGATTTTCTCTTATTCTTCCTTTTTGGTTTTTGTTTTCAATTACGATTTTTCCCTGTTCGGCAATTTGTTTCCTTTCACGATTTTTCTTGTCTACTAGTTTTTCCCTAAATACGATTGCCCAAAATCGATTTGGTGTCTCTGAATTGAATGACCAAGAAAACGGTTTGGTTTCTGTAAATGCAGCAGCCGGTATGGATCTGTAAATGCTCAGAATTCATAATTACTATGTGTATGTAATCCCTAGCGTCTGCTGCGTTTTGTTAATCCCAGTACCGAGATAACTGTGTGTACATCCTTGTTTGGCATCTGAACTGATTTGAGGAATGGAAATGGAGTCTAGATTTGCCTGATAAACCTAGTGTGTGAAGGAACCTCACAAACCAATCTACAAGGATGGTTTTCTTCTTTGCATACCCTAAATAGCACTGGAAGGGAAGGCATGTTATTTCAATCCTAGCCACTATTTTTCTTCTTTGTTTTCTAATGGTTTATTATAGGTTATCCATGTTTTGCATCTAACCTTTCATTGCAGGTATTTCATTAACCAAAGACTCTATCATTCCGTCCTACAGACGGAAGATAGGTTCTTCTGCATGTAGCCAGGGATTTTTCCCAGCTACACTTGGTAAAACATGGACTTAAAAGAAGGATTTACATAAACTTTGTTGGAAATTAATGGATAGTAGTCTAGACATATATATGCCAAAATGAATAGCACCAGAGGGATGGAATTATGAGGGATTGATGTCCAGAGAAGGAATGTTTTCTCCTTGTGTTGCATAAGTATTGTGGTTTTCAAACAATTAATCCAACATAAAATTTCAATAGTGGTATACTTAGAAAATCCTACACTTTCCTTTCAGTTATAGAAATTGTCCTGATAATTCTATACATCCTTATTCACCTTAGTGGTGCCATAGGCTAGCTAGGGTGTGGATTGGAGATTGTAGTATAAACGAAACAATTATTCCATGACATTTTTAGGTCTATGTTTCCTTTGTCTATCCTCTATGTTTCCTCATTTATGGCATATTCTTGCACCTTAGATCTGCAAACTCAGGATTGTATTATTCATTTTTTCGAAAACCTGCAAACCCTAATTTCCCTATTGTTTGTCTATTGTTATCTATCATATAGCTCTCAATGTTTGGTTGTAACCCTAAACGATGTAAGTTTTCCATTCCATTCATGAAGAATTCCATTCAATTGAACCCTAAACATGAATAATTCCATTCAATTCAAACCTAAACGATGGATCTGGATGCAACTGATACAACCTCAAAACCCTAATGGCTATTCAGGTCGGTGTAGTGTTAGAAGCTCTCAGAATGTGAACTCATCTATAGAGGTTAGAGAAAGTAATGCATTTCGTCGGATATCCGACATATATGCTATACTACCGACATATTAAATTCATTTATATGACTTTAGCCATGTCTACAAGAAGCACAATATGAGTGCAGACTGTTTATCCAAGGAAGCATTGAATATGAAGGCTGGCCTCCTCTCCTTCTTGTAACTTTTAGAAGGAGAAATCATTGAAGAAGGCATGATACATTTAATTTAAGAGCCTTTTGATTTGTGTGGCATAGTCTTTTTTGGTTCTTTCTACTATAGGATACATCAACATCTTTCTTATTTTAGTTGGGGATATAGAGTTTGTTTTCATCCCCTCAGGGGTGTGTTTTCTCCACCCTCGATGCCTCCTTGGATAAGCTGTTTGGGCTCCTTATGTTCGTATGGCTACTTCAGTCATCTTGGGATTGTGGGTTTTGTCCCTCCCCTTGAAATATTTTTTGATACTTATGATCTCCACTCGTTAATGGACTAACTTATTTCCAGGACTATGTAAAAGTTACATTTTATTCACTACTGAATATCAAGGAACACCTCTTTTTCTTCTGAAAAAAAGATACAGAATATTTGCAAATGATTTTATTACATATATTGAGATCTGTAAACTGGGTCGTTTATATTTTTGGATGAGGAAACAAACTAAATTAAAATAGGTACACCTAAGAATATTGTAAAAAAAGTAGTTTGTATTTTGAGATTAACTGGCTGAAGCATTTGATATGAAACGAATTGATATCTATTTCGTGTTAAAGGACTATATAATGAATTGTTATACTAGGGAATTATTGATATTATTCAGGATAATGATATCACCATTATGTCATACTTATAAGTATTTTCAAGTTTTTTGCTGGTATTTTGCTATTATATTGCCAAATGTTTTTTCGGTCATGGTGCAAATAGAACCAAACAGGTATTTGTCAGACCTGTCTTCCTCCAGGGAGGGGAGTTTAGGAAGGCTAGAGGAAAGTGAGACATCTAGTCGGTCAACAAGGGCTAGATCAACTAGATGTCATAAGATTAGAAGGAAATTCAATAAACGCATGGAATTTTTTCTCAAATGAGGGGGGTCATGTTCCTATAATGATGAGACAATAAAAGACATCGAGGTGCCCTTAAGGTACAAACACCTAGTGAAACAATGGATGTCTAGGGATCTTCCTCAAGTAAACACTGATTTTTATGTGAATGAGAGGATATATAGAATTGCACCATCGTCATTACATGGATTGGGGTTGTTTTGCATGGATGGCATAACGGTTGCATACGAAGGATATACATAATTAATGGCGTATGTTGGACCCTCTTACAACTACAATGATTGGATGCTCTTGGTCCAATATACATGAAGTATGTGTAGATATGGGTTGTCAAAAAATTATATACAACTGAAAAACAAAGCTTAAAATAAACTAGCAACATTGTACATTGACGAAAGGCCAAAAATAACTGGAAATATTGCAGTGTTTATAAATAGTACACAACCAAGGTCTACACTCAAGCAACCCAACTGCATATTCGAATCACATGAAAGAAACCGTGTCTTTTTATGTGCCATTAAATCAATATCTACTAGGGAAGAACTACTTATTAATTACAATTTGAATCGTGTAGATACAAACACAATTAGTATAGTTGTGGTAGATCCAACAATTTATCCTACATTTTATTAATTATTTTAACATCTATAGGATTTTTTGTTAGCATATATGTATAATTTACTATTAGATTTCTTATGTTGACTTTGCAAGGAGGTGATGGAGGGCTCATCACCCCAGCAGAAGGTGAGAGCAGTACATGATCCACGAGGAAATAGGTATACATCAAAATATTATGTTTTAAAATTGTTTTAGTGAATATTTTGGTTTCGTTAGGTAATTTTTAGTATGTTTTTTATGTAGGGTTCTCTCAGGGGAATCTCTCTCATGGTAGATGTTAGTAGACATGAATCAAGGCAGCAGGTATACCTCGATATTGCCATTGTAAAAATTTAGGATGGACAAATAGATCTGTTGTTATGTATTTTCATTAGTTTATTCGGTTCGTTTATATAATCTTATCTATTTTCCATGCAGAATGTTGATCAGGGAATCCAACCAGCTATTGATCAATCAACTACATCATCGAGGAAACAGGTAAACATGAATGTAATTCTGCATTTGAAATACTTTAAAATCGTACGCATGTATATCGTGCAACATAATGGTTATTTTGTTATGTATTTTTTCGTTTTTATGTTTGCGTTCATGGTAATAATGTTGTCTAATTTTTTGCAAGTTGATGATCGGGGAAACTCCCCAACTGTTGATCAGATGACTGGAGCCTCGAGGCAACCTGTAAACCTAAATGTGATTCCACATTCTAAATACTTCGAACTTGTACACATATAAAACATGTAGCATAATGTTTATTTTTGTTATGTTTTTTTTAGCTTTTACATATTGCGTTCATTGTGATAATGTTCCCTATTTTTTTTGCAGGTGGCTAGTCGAGGTAAGTCCCCAGCTGTTGATCAGACCACACCCTCGTCTAGGCATTAGGTAAACCTAAATGTAATCTTATGAATCTATCATGATAGACAATTTTTGTTAATATAATTTTTTGCGCAGACTATTGCTTCAAAGACTAAGCAACATTTTATATATTTCTGTTGTAGACAGGAGATTCGGCTTATGAAACACCAACTCAGCACTCTTTACAGCTTGAGGTCTCCCAGTTGATGAAAGATAATGAAATTAGTAGGTCTGCAGACCCGTCGAGGGTGCTACAGAAGACCATGGAGAAACAAAATGAGGAACTGATTCTTCTAACATTAACAGTTCTACAAATAGAAGAGATCAAATCAAAGATTTAATTGTTGTTACAAAGATGTCGACAATTGCAAGTAAGTTCCAGAATAATAATGTAAATTCATTTAGAACTTTATAATTTTTAATTTTCTATGATATTGAACTTATAATACGATGGTTTGTATTTACAAGAAGTTATGCAGATTTACAGTGGTGGTCAAGGCGTTGTTGGTCCCAGTGACCAAACCACTCCACGTACACCACATATTGCTCCCTTACTGTCCACTGAACAGTCAGCAACACGCTCTGCGGCAACCCTAAGGCTAGCAGAGGATGCAGTCGACGCTGACCAACCCACAACAGATGCTATAGAAGAAAGGGTGGATGTTGTTGATGTAATTTTAACTTCGGAATGTATTCACTTGTATTTCCTATCTATTGTAACACAATTTTTATTCCGGGATGTACTTGAGTCATGTCATGCCCCGATGTTCCAATCGGGAAGTTTCTATAATGTGAAAGTCATGTCAAGTCATTGTGGGTAACCCTCCTATTGGTCAAAGGTTAAAGTCCCCACAGTTGTGGGGCCCTAGGGTTATTATACTATCCTAGTGAAGTCGACCCTAGGTAAGTCATTGTAAGTTGGGGCCATAGTCCCCATCGTTGTGTTACCCTCCTATTGGTTGGAGGAGGCAAATTCCACACAAGTTGTGGGGCACAGGGGTTATTAGACACTCCTAGAGATGTCGGCTCTTGTAAGTAATTGTTAAGTGAGGCCGACATGTTGGAGTGGGTTTCAAGTGAACGAAAGAATATAAATAGAGAGTGATCCTCTCTATTTATCACACACACACACACACTCATTGGGGTGCATGAGTGAGAGAGAAAATTTGTTGGGACAAGAGAGAGACTACTGCTGTCAAGGAGATCATCTTTATGTTTTCGGGTTTTACCTTTGGTGCTGATTCTATTTCTGAGGAAGTTGCGGGGTTTTCTCCTTTATTGTTTCCCCGAGGAAAAATTCTTTGTGTCTCTTGTGTTTTATTGTTGTGCATGTTATTCTCTTAGTTAAAGATGCTAAGATCATAATGCTAGCTTGAATGATAAAATTCTAACATGGTATCAGAGCTAACCTGAGAAGAAGACATTGTGCAGTTTCAGAAGCTAGGGCTTCTTACTTTTTGGGTCTCTCTCCACAATCCATCAACAAAAGTATGCTAGGCTAACTCTCTATTGAAGGACGCATCTTTTTGTCGAAGCGGAATTCGATTCCGAGCATTTTCAGTTTTGGTGCGGAAAATTAGGGCTTCTTGCAGAAGAGGAATTTTTGAGTGAGCTGGGCATAGGATTTCTCTCCTCATCAAAATCAAAGTTCAAAGACCTGGATCAATATTTTTGGTTGGGTGAAACTCCGAGACAGTCAAACCCTAGTTTGACTCGAGCTAGAAAAACCCTAAATACTAAAACTGCTAAGTTTTGGTACATTCGCTACATCACAAGATTGGAAAAGGATCGGGAGCTAAAAATTGCAAACGCTGAAGATAAAATATTGATTTACACTTTGTTTAAAATTCAACCTCTGATTCACTATATTCTGGGAGATATGATCCCTCCAATTTAGGGTTCCAGCCTCTTCCAGAATTCATCCCTAAACAGGACACCTATGGAGAATTGCTATATCTTGAGCTACACATGTCCAAATGAGATTTAGGAAGATGTTACAGAAAGGGAACGGACTGTAACTTTTGTGGTCTGAGTTTCAGACTCAAAAAATGCGCCAATGACACATGGAAGTCCATACAACTTTGCTATTCTGAACAGTACTGTAACATGTCACCTTAGGAAAATGATCATAAGTCCCAATTGGTGAAACCAATTCTGATGAAACATGTGGTGTTGGATCAGGGACAGGCGAGGTTACCTCAATGCAAAATTTCAGACACAAAGGAGTAGTAAATTCAGAGATACCATAGAAACAGTAACATGCATTTCTGCAGAAGAAATTGAAAAACTAGGGCTTCCTATTCCGAGAGCTTCCCTCCATTGTTTTCAGAAAATGAGTAAATTGGACAACTTGACATGAAGAGATCTATGTTTCTATCCAATCACACCTGAAATATTCCAAGTTTTGAAAATTAGAGTTTCTCTGACAAATCCTAGATCAGCCAGCTCCGGAACTAGGACAGACATCTCAAATCGGTAAGATCTAATCTTTTGCTATTTACATTTGAGATTCTCATTTCAAAGTGATCTATCACATCAGCTTGATGAAAAGCTTGGTGAAGTTGACAACTTCCAAGCATGGAAGTATTTGATCTCTCTGAAAAAAATGAATTGGACACCTACATGAGTAGAGAGGTTCCAGTTCCAGAGGGAGATGAGGCTCAAAGCCTTACACAAGAAGAACTTGGTCAAGGCCAAGAAGATCATTGTTGATTCAGTCACGGATCAACTTGTACCACAAGTGTCTTTCCTAAAGACACCAAATATGTTTGATTCCTTGACCAAGCTATTTGAAGGGAAGAACATAAATCAGAAGATCGCTTTGAGAAAATAGTTGAAGAATGTGAAGATCTAGAATGCAGAACAACTTGAAGCGATAGAAGAAGAAGTGGAAAATGCAGAAGTGGTGACAACCATCTTGAATGGCCTCCCAGGATCATGGGATTCATTCATTAGAAGAATGTGTGCCAGAAGGAAGTGATTACTTTCAGTAGACTCCAAGAAGAAGAAAAAGATCGACTCATAAGAAGAGAAGAGAAGATGGGAGCAACTAAAGATCAAGCTCTCACCATCCAAAGAAGATCCCTCAATCGATGAGGAATATGAAGAGCTCAACTCTTGAAGAACCTCTTATCCACCTTAACATTTGGGTAAGTAGGTCATAGTGCTATACAACTCTCCATTTCTACTTATCTAGAATGAAACCTCTTTGCTGACATATTGGATTAGTGCACAATCTCAATGTTGTCTTGGTAGAGATGGAAGGCATTTAGAAAAGTTTCTGTGAGATATGGATGAATGTTGTATTGGCTAAAGTAGTTGCATGATCATATATTTATGCATAAAAATTTGCCAATATGAACATTCCTGATGAAATGTTTCTAACCATACAAATGCATTTGACTTGTAGGAAAGATCACATACAAGCAAAGAAGGATGAGACTTGTTCTGAAGAACAAGTGACGACATTTCAAAATGAAAAATAATATGACGAATGTAGCGACATCATTGATGCAGAACCTTCCAAGAACAAAGGGAAGATCAGTTCAAGAAGAATGATGTCTAGGATGCAGTATCAATACGTGAAGGGAAATTTGTAGTTCCATCATGCAGTAGATGGAAACGTCATGGGTTACAAGGCATAGACTACGAAGAGACATTTGCAGCCACTGGAAGTGAAGTCACATGACATGCATAATCATGTGTGCAAATGAAAGAAGGCCTTGTACGAGTTCAGAAGACACCCATGGGATAACACATACATGATGAGCTTGATGAATATCTTAACCTTTGCTACAAGGTTGATAAAGGATGACAAGCTCACAGATGGGTGCGAGAAGAATGCTTTTAAAGATAGAGGATCTTGGTATCCAGTGATCCTAGATGGATACATAGAATATTAGTAGTATAGGAAGCTACTTGTCCGGTACATAATGTTTCAGTTCATAGAGTATGGAAGACAGAGGGAGTATGATGCTCCGCTTCAGAGGGAGTGACTGCAGAATATTCTGAGGTTCGACATGGTATGACAGGATGGATAGATTACTGATGACTCTAGGCTTTACTAAGAGTAAAGTGGATTCCAACCTTGCTTCAAGGTTGAAGGCGGAAGACCATTGATGCTCCCGTTATGTGTCGATGCACTATTTTCTAGGCATGGAGGTGTGGACAAGGGAAGTATGCAGTAGAGATCCTAAAGAGGTTCAGGATGATGGACTACAAGGCCATGACCACACCTATGGTATCGAACATGAAGCTATTGAGTGATGCTTCATCAGATACGGTTGATGCTATGATGTATCGCCAAATGATTGGATCCTTGATGTACCTGAGACTACATATTTGCTTTGTTGTGAACACATTGAGACATGTTCACCTGATGGTTGCAAAGCATGCAAGGGTACAATTGATTATGGGATCAAGTACGATGCGAATCAGAAGATTAACCTGGAGGGTTATGTGGATTCGTATTGGGAAGGCAGTGCCATTGGTAAGAAGAGCATTTCGAGGTGCTACTTCAGTATGGGATCAAGTGTGATCTCTTGGTTTCGCAGGATGGAGTCCTGCATGGCGCTGAGTACAGCTGAGGCAAAAGATGTTGCCACTTGCTATTTGGGAAAGAGGAGCATTGAAACTCCAATATGTGACCCAGATCAAGATCTCTCAAAAGAGGGAGTTCTAGCATAGTCAGTGAGACAGGTTGTATGAGCATAAATCCTGGCGAAGCTCGTAGGTTTCTCAGATGTTAACAGACCTGTAGGTTGCCCTCGGATGTAATCAGTCCTGGCGAAGCTCACAGGTCATCCTTGGACGTAATCAACCCTGATGTGATTCTATGCTAGAAATGGACAAAGTGAAGTTTGAGTACTTAAGGGAGAAGCTTGGTGTTTTCCATATCGAGGTCCCTTCCAAGGGGAAGTGACGAGTTCGAAATCCATTCTGACAAGCAGGTCAAATATAAGGGCTGGGCCATTTTGTCATGGTGAGAGGATTTGGTTCCTTCCATGTCAGATATGAGTGCTAAATGCCATTCTGGGAATGGAGGTACCTAGTCAGTTACCAGGAACACTCAGTCTGGGACTAAGAGAGCCATTCTGACGAGCAGGTCAGATGTAAGGCCTAAGCCATTCTATCATGGTTAAAGGATTAGGTTCCTCCCATGTCAGATATGAGTGTTGTCCATTCTGACGAGTAGGTTAGATGTAAGGGAAACTGCCTCTCTCTGGGAGAGTGGAGGAACCTGGTCCGTTACCAGGTAGCTTAGTCTGGGACTGGGGGCCATTCTGATGAGGGTGTAGGATTTGGTTCCTACCAGATCAGAAGTGAGTGCAGGCCATTATGATGAGGGTGTAGGATTTGGTTCCTACCAGATCAGATGTAAGGGAAATTGCCATTCTTCGGGAGAATGGAAGCACCTGGTCCGTTACCAGGTAGCTCAGTCTAGGACTGGGGGCCATTCTGATGAGGGTGTAGGATTTGATTCCTACCAGATCAGATGTGAGTGCATGCCTTTCTAACGAGTAGGTTAGATGTAAGTGTTGAAGACTTTTCACAAATGATAGTAGTGTCCTATCATGCTGGTGAATGTGAGTGATGGGCCTTTCTGATGTGATTGCAGGCTCCTACATGATCAGATGTGAGTGTTGGGCGTGCCTTTCTGATGAGTAGGTCAGATGTAAGTGCTGGGTGGGCCATTCTGACAAGTAGGTCAGATATAAATGCTGAAGAAGACCTACATGATGGCTAGGCCTACAACTAGCATGAAAGAAGGTTGGCTCTGTAGAACTTCCTGTGACGAGAAGAATCCTGAGATAGCACTCATGGTACTGATCCAAATCAAGTGAGGATCTAGATCCAATGATGATGATTCCGCAGCGATGATCCAGATCCAGTGATGATCCAGATCAAGTGATGATGTCCAGTGATGGTCCAGATCGAGTGATGATCCAGATCCAGTGATGATGACCCATGATGATCAAGATCAAGTGATGATCCAGATCCAGTGATGATGATCCATATCGAGTGATGATCCAGATCCGAAGATGAAGATGACTTGAAGATGAAGATGAATTGAAGACGAAGACGACTTGAAGATGAAGATGAATTGAAGACGAAGACGACTTGAAGATGCAGATGATAAGATGATCCAGAGAAGAAGACCAGTGATGAAAATTGTGTCAAGAGCATACCTTCCTAGTTAAGAGGGAGTGTTGATGTAATTGTAACTTCAGAATTTATTCACTTGTATTTCCTATATATTGTAACCCGATGTTTTTTCCGGGATGTACTTGAGTCATGTCATGCCCCGATGTTCCGATCTGGAAGTTTCTATTATGTGAAATTCATGTCAATTCATTGTGGGTAACCCTCCTATTGGTCAAGGGTTAAATTCCCCACAATTGTGGGGCCCTAGGGTTATTAGACTATCCTAGTGAAGTCGACCCTAGGTAAGTCATTGTAAGTCAGGGCAATAGTCCCCACCATTGTGTTACCCTCCTATTAGTCGGAGGAGGCAAAGTCCCCACAAGTTTTGGGGCACTAGGGTTATTAGACACTCCTAGAGATGTCGGCTCTAGTAAGTAATTGTTAAGTGAGGATGACATGTTGGAGTGGGTTTCAAGTGAACGAAAGAATATAAATAGAGACTGAGCCTCTCTCTATTTATCATACACACACTCACTCATTGGGGCGCATGAGTGAGAGAGAAAATTTGCTGGGACAAGAGAGAGACTGTTACTGTCAAGGAGATCATCTTTATGTTTTCGGGTTTTACCTTTGGTGCTGATTCTATCTCTGAGGAAGTTGTGGGGTTTTCTCCTTTATAGTTTCCCCAAGGAAAAATTCTGTGTCTCTTGTCTCTTGTGTTTTATTGTTGTGCATGTTATTCTCTTAATTAAATATCCTAAGATCATAATGCTAGCTTGAATGATAAAATTCTAACAGATGTAGGGTTAGATACTAATGCTGATGTTGAAGCAGCATTTCCTAGATCTTCTCGTTTCCCTAGCACTAGTTCAATAATGACAACATTTTTGGTGAATGAAGAACTCGTTCCAATAAATATAGAGAAGATTCCAGTTGATTATAGATTGTTCAACTTAGTTTTTATAATTGGTGTCTAATATACCGATAATATTTTTTAATGTTGACTAATGATGGCATTAATGTTTTGCAGGAAATGATGTATTTTATAAACATCTAAATGATTTGTCCTTGGAGATCTTCGGGCCCACCATCCGCACAAGGTGGGACAGACAAGCAAAACCTTTAAATGATGAGTTGATTAATCGCTTGGTTGGTCTATTCAGAAAAGATACCTTCGATACATCGAAGGTCTTATAGAAGGTTGGAGAACATCTGCAGATTGTCCACGACTAGTATAGAGTTCACCTAGAAAAGAACCTGTTGATGCCTGGAAATTCGCATGTAACAACAGTTAGGGATTCTCCCCAGTAAACGTTCCCAACTAGCCCGTTACTGTTTGCTATGGGGAATCCGTCCGGTTTACGGTCTAGATACCGTAGGTCAAGTAACAAAATGGTTTTACCGGTTACAGCCCGGTCCACCGTGTATATTTTAGTTTTTTGAATTTAAGTATGATGTGCAAGTTGTTGTCCGCCGATTGCACACCAGCAGCAGAAATCTAATGAAAGTTGTCTCCTCACTTGAGAAAGTTGGAGAGGTGTGACCTTGGGGACAAGCACAGAGCTAGGTACTGTCACCTACTCCTAACTCCTCCGTTTAGGCTAACTCCTAATGAAGCCAAGGGGGTACTCCCTACAAAAGAGTTCTCTAAGACTCTTTAAAGTTGTTCAAGTGTTTTTAATGGTTATGGATGCGTATGGGTGTTGCTTAGGAGTTATTGTAATTAAAAATGTTTATTTATTATGAGTTCGACACATAAAACAAAGCAATCCACGTTGCTAGCAAGAGATTGAAAGATATGAAATAATTCAAGAATTCATAAATATCCATTCACAGATAGAAATTACAGAGGCCAAAGACAATTGATCCCAATATAACAATTATGCCGATTAAAAGACCAGTGCCTTATGGAGTCAAAATATTGACTCATAATTCAAAATCGGGCATTCCAGCTTTGGAGGAAGCGGGAGAAAACCTCGTCAATTATACTCGGCTATAGGCAAAGCATAATTGTCAAGGGAAAAAACTCCCTAGAATACCTTAGTTGAGATTCTATGTCTCAGGGGACCGAACCACGCAAAAATACCCTACTAGCACATTTTATTACAAACCCCGCGGGGCCATGGTCAAAATTATTCAAATGAAAAACTGACTAGCCAATATTTGCTAGACATGAAGATGGACCAACTGATACACTGGAATCAAACATTGGACATGTTTGTCAACCGAAGGCTCCTCAGGTAATCCAACTATGGTACAAATAAGTGGATAACATCTTGCTCCAACTATGGGACGTGTTCTCGATCTAGTCTCTTATGCAAGGAGAGCATACGAGAACCCCAGAATCTCTGGTTTCCATATTCTGTAAAAACATCTCAACTTGACATAAAAACATTAGTAGCACAAGTTTCATGAAAAAGAGCCAATGATCCAAAATTTGCTATATTCAAAAAAAACTTCACTGAAAAATTTATTTATTTCTAAGTACATAAATAAAATGCTAAAGCAAACGCTCGATTTAAGGAGCCTATTTTCCTACTGTAAGCATGATACACAAAAGGTTAGGTGTAATAATAAATCCAGTGTAGCCACCTAAGAATTTTATTAATATAAAAAAGTTTTACCTTGTCTTTGGTTACCAGCCAAAGTAAGGACACAATTTTCAGAAAATGCAAACCTGCGTGATGATCCAAAATGGGCGGGCTGGATGGGGAATCATAGGCATGAATAATGTTGTCAAACTTCTTCCCAAACTAGTAGGTCCTCGCGCATGCTGCTTCTATCCATCACTGGATAGTGCTGATATACAAATTGAGATGATGTGGCAGGTCGACTACTCCATCATGGTGATCATCAAGGCTTATCAAATAATAACTCATTGTATAAGCCCCAAGCTACTCCAAAACATAAGGAACATCTATATGCGAAGACGATGGTTGAGAAAGAACTTCAACAGGTTGTATCCCATCTGATTCTTCACTACACTGCTTCTCCAATTCCTTATTATAGATACTCAGATACAATTTTGACTGATCATAGATAAACTACGACTGCTCTTCTTTACAACTTTCATATGCCTCAGAATAACAACTCCCCTCACTGGACACATCATAGATGAGATTCTCACAAATATTTTCAAAAGTATCATAGGTTGGATTTTCAATCAAATTCCAATAGTCATCATCGCCATCTATGTTGGATATGAGAGATGCCTCATCACTGGTATCAAGTCCCTGGATACACTCCTCATTCTGCTCAAAACAATCTTCTTCAAAAAGTTGGGTTTCAAAGATATCACAGGGGACCCAACTTTCCAAATATTTGTCATCCAATGGAGAGCATGGAGGACTCTCTTCACATGAAACTTCTAATATTTGATTTTCAATTGAAGTCTCGTAGTTATCATCCATCTCAGATGTAAGGGATTCTTCTTCACTTGTATCACATCTCTGGCTATATCCCTCCTCATGATCATAGTCATCTTATTCAGAAAAAAGGTCACAAGGTAGTAAACCTTCCAAAATATCATCATTATGCTCATTTGTAGGATTAGTACCAAAGTTTTTAGTGATGTTATCCAATTGTTGATTATAATCTTCGACTTGACTCCGAGTTTCTATGGTGACAGGAGGGAGCTGTCCAACTGCATTAATGTACTCAGGCTCTCTTGAATGTTGTTTTGCCTCTCTCAAACTTTCTCTGGAAATATCATGCATGTCATCGATATATTTTATGTACTCAGGCTCGCTTGATGATGCTTTAGGACCACAACCCTCTGGAAAACCATGCTCCTGAACATAGCATGCATAATAGCAAGAAGATTCTTCATGAAGGTCTTCACATGCCCTACAAAATGGCGTGTAAGTTTCAACCACATTAATAGCCTCTGTTCATGGCTGGGATTTCTTCTTTTCCATGTTGGTTTTGCAAGGAAGGTTCTAGGAGGTGGTGGAGGTTGAGTTCTTTCAACAGTTGTGACCCGATTCTGAACCTCTTTAATCTGTGCTAAGTGTTTCTACTCTGCTTCCTCCATATTTTTCTTCATCTCTCTTTTCATTTCAATCATTTGTATTTCATAGGAATCCTTTATAGCTGATAAAGGATCATTGTCTTTAGGTTCATTAATTTTCAAAGGAGTTGAAGACCTTGAATAACCCTGGAGGTTAGATTCACCAGATGACTGCATATTCTTATCAATTTTGATGGCCAAATTTTGAGCTTGAAGCAGTGTGGTTGGCTCCTTGTCTCTAATCTGGTACTGGATCTTACCACTTAATGCTTCTATGTAATAATCCAAAGTAGAAGCTGCAGGAGGAGCATGAGTGGCGGGGATGGAATTTGTCAACTCTGTGAACCCATTGTTGAACTCATCCATGGTTTCTGTATCAGACTTCTTCATACTAGTCAAGGATGAAACTAGATGTCTAGGTTCTTTCTTGTTACCAAAATTTTCAAGGAAAGCAGACTTGAAATTGGCTATGGTAGTAAAAGAGTTGTTCGGCAAGTTGTCATACCAGTTTCGAGCCTTACCATCTAGAGATAGAGAAAAAAGGGTTATGTATACATCTTCATGTTTTTCAGTACCCCTGACATAGGCACCACAGTGTTTTGAAATATATCTGAGATGTTGCTCAGCAGAGGTAGAGGCATCAGTGCCTGTGAAAGTGACAAGCTTATGAATAGCTTTTTTGGGAATGTCATGAGGCCGACCTGCTATCTGAGTAAAATTGAGTTGAGTAAAAAACTCACCCATTGTGTTAGGAAAACAGTTATTGTTTTGAAATTTTTCTAAGTTTTCTTGAAACAAAAAGTGGATGTCTGAAACAGACTCAAATCCAAGTTCTGCAAGGATACTACGAGAATTTAGTTTGTTCAGTCTCCTCCTATAGACTTTTTCAGGGTCAAGGATGAAATCGAATAAACCTTCAGAGTTTATTCTAGTAGAATACCTTGAGGTGTTAACTGACAATGGAGTCGCCATGCGGACTTAAGTCTAATTTTGGAGAGTGATTGGACTAAAAATCTACCAAAAAGGGAAAAAGGTAAAAAACTAAAAGAAACAAAGGTTGTCTGGGAACAAAAAGATTTGTCCCCGGCAGCGACGCCAAGAGATGTTGTCTGTCGATTGCACACCAGCAGTAGAAATCTAATGAAAGTTGTCTCCTCACTTGAGAAAGTGGGAGAGGTGTGACCTTTGGGGCAAGCATAGAGCTAGGTACTGTCACCTACTCCTAACTCCTCTGTTTAAGCTAACTCCTAACGAAGCGAAGGGGGGTAGTCCTTACAAAAGATTTCTCTAAGGCTCTTTAAAGTTGTTAAAGTGTTTTTAATGGTTATGGATGCGGATGGGTGTTGCTTAGGAGTTATTGTAATTAAAAGTGCTTATTTATTATGAGTTCGACACGCAAAACAAAGCAATCCACGTTCCTAGCAAGAGATTAAAAGATAAGAAATAATTCAAGACTTCATAAATATGCATTCACAGATAGAAATTACAGAGGCCAAAGACAATTGATCCCAATATAACAATTATGCGGATTAAAAGACCAGTGCCTTATGGAGTCAAAATACTGAAAATGCGTGAAGGAATTAACAACAAGTCTTGAAATAAAACTATTGAATATTAGGTTGTGCAAGTGCTCTTGGTATATTTTTAAGGATTTTAAGTGATCTTGTTTATGGTGTCTAGAAATCCTAACCGAAATACCTTCAGTGGCTTCGTTCGAAGACATGACGGGCCTGTCTAAAATCACAACTAAGTGTTCAATAACTTAACCAACTGTGTCCAGATTGGGTTTCCCAGTTCCCACACTTGGAATTTGCCCACTACCTAAGTATTTTATTGAGACAACGCTGGTGTGTTGATTATGGGGTAAAATTTTAATTAAATTGTTATTGAGGTCTTAGCAAGTCCGTTCACCATTCTGAGTACGAGCCCAACTCTAAAGTCGGCAGAGCATACTAGGTGAAGGTTATCAACGAAGTAAGTTAATTAGAGGGGTGTGTGTTGAAATTTTTATTAAGTTAATTAATTAAACTCTCCACAGAGAGCGGTCTTGACCTTGTCTTATGACAGAGGTTCAAGAGTCTTATCTAATCTAGATGCCTAATGCAAGGATTATGCAAGACTAATGATGCTCTCCGATAGAGAGTGCTCTTGACTTGTGTTTCTCAAGTTCAAGAGTCTTACTTATTGATTAACTTGATTAACGATATGATGCACGAAAATAAAGTGAATACGGTTTATTAAACTCTCCGATAGAGAGCACTCTTGATCCACCTTATGGTGAGATTCAAGAGATTTTTACTTTAAAAAAGTTGATTTACTTATTGAGAGATACAACCTTAAGATATGAAGTAATAAACTTGATTAATGAATCAAAACTGGCTAATCTAACAATTAGTATTCTCAGAGAAATGATGCCACATTCGATTGGAATGATCAAATACAACTTTTTAATTCACTTTTATGAACAACAAACTAATCAAATATGCACTACTTTGTGTAAGATTAGATGATTATACTACACTATTCTACCATTAGCAATAAAAATGGAAAGCATGAAAGAGAGATGATACAGGCTTCCCCCAAATGGGGGAAGAAGGGTATGGGGGCTGTAATCCCACTCGCTTTTTATTAATTTACAATTTTTTGATGACTTGTTTTTTGCCTTTTCTTGGAAGAACAGGGAAAGAAAGGGATGGAAGAAGAGAGGAAATTGTCTTTTTGTTCTTTTTGCACTTCTTGCTTTCTCTTTTGCTTGCTTCTAGTCCTTGAGCTTTTCTTGATTCCTCCTACAAATAAGAGCTTAAAACATTTTAAACATTATGCATTAGTTAAGACTTTAAAGACAAACTACAAACTAAATTCTCGAAAAAGAGGACAAAAACCAACAATGGAAAAAGAGGAAAGAGAGAGGAGAAAAACCAAAGAAAAGGGGAGAGAAAAGGTGGAAAAGACGGCTGTCCTAAAGATGAGAAAGGGGGTTGTCCAAAAGAAAAAAGAAGGCTGCAAAACGGTAAAAAAGAGGGCAGTGAACAATCAAAAGAGAGTTGTCCAAAAAAGGAGAAAGATAGGGCCAAAAACTAGGGCAAAAAGGGACCAAAACTAGGGTAAAAGAGGGCTGTCCAAAATGAAGAAAAGGGGCTGCAAAGTAAAGTGAAAAGAGGGCAGCGAAGAAGAAGAAGTAAAGGCAAGCCAAACAAGGCAATGGGGAGGAAGCCTAAAGGTTGAAAAAAGTGAACTAGGGCTTCCTAAGTGACCGGTAGCCAAAGATCATTAACTTATGAAAAAATTTATGAGATGGAACTTGAAGTAAAAAAAGACTCTTGAAGCCTTCTTCTTGGAAGAATCCAAGTTATTGTAGATCCTGCAGAGAAACCAGTGTTAAAATAAAAACTTGTGGTCTTGAAGATGAGCTAGATGCAATCGAGCTCACACCCTTCTCCAAGATAGTAGATCTTGTCCAAGATTAAAACACTTCACAAAACCCAGTGAGATCAATCAACTAGCATGCTAATAAATATAAAGACTCATCAACATTAATATACCTGAATATGTCTTTCTCATGAAATCTTTTATAAAATAGCACAATCAACCAACTTAACAACTGTAAATGGAAGATTTTACGTTCTAAACAGTAAACTTCTAAAACTAATTGATTATATCATGTATGAGTATTGCAAGTAAAATAAATGGACAGAAATCACTTCACAAATTCATTCACCACAAGTACTGCTGCATGGACCTCCAAAGTCTTGATTTTATTCCAGAAGATGAGCATAAGCCATTACAAAATCTCACAGAGTAAGTTTACAATCAAGAGATCCACCCTGAATAGAGCTAAAGAAGCATTTATTTATACAATGAATGAAGAACCCAAAACCCTGAAACCAGAAAACCAGACCTAACCAGACTGACCACCACTGAGAGAGAAAACCTAAAGAAGATGGGCTGGGAACGAGGGGAGGCCTCCACCTAGGCAAGGCGCCCCCATTCCAACCCTCAACATTGAAAACCGAGCCCAAAATGAGCCCACACGTGTGATGATGCCGCTATTGGAGAGAGGAGGCGTGACCATGACGAGAGGCATGAGCATGTAGGTAGAACCACATTCTAGGTATGGAGGAAACCAATGCTAGGTTTGGAGAGCCCACTGCAGGTGTAAACTTCAGTCTTTACCTCGATCAAATCATCAGACCAATGAGTGCTCTCCATCTCATCAAATTCGGGAGTTTAGCTGGAGATGACAAACCCGTTAACTGAATATAAATTTATTGCTTACTGAATGTTGACTGAAGCTGAGTTATGATAACTCCAATCATCATAAATGCCCAATGACATGTCATTTAGCCTTTTATTTCCCTGAATTTGGATTAATTTGGAGAGTTTTAATTTTCTCCAAAATAATCATTTTTTAATAAAAACTCCAGTTTTTTCCCCAAAAATGACTTTTTTGAGAGAAAGAGCGTTATGTGTCCAATTGATGATCTGAAAGATGAATCTGACTGCCTGGTTGGTCAAGAATGATTTTTGGCTTAAGGTTAGAGCCTTCAATCACTGAATTCAGGGTCCGGATGAACGACTTATTACAAATGGGTTTTTTCCATTTATTTTATGGAAAAATTATTTTAAAACTTAGGGAAATAATTAAAAAATTTAAAATTTAAAAAAAAAAAAATTTAACCCGTTCGAAGAAAAAAAAATCGAATTTTTTTTAAAGGTCCTATTGACTTAGGATAAGACCATGCTCTACTCTAACAATGCCTAGTAGGTTTATGACACTCAGTTGGGCTCTAATAACCCCCCAAGGCCCAGAATTCAAATCGGGCATTCCAGCTTTGGAGGAAGCGGGAGAAAACCTCGTCAATTATACTCGGCTATAGGCAAAGCATATTGTCAAGGGAAAAAAACTCCTGGAATACCTTAGTTGATATTCTGCATCTCAGGAGACTGAACCACTCAAAAATACCCTACTAGCACATTTTATTACAAACCCCGTGGGGCCATGGTCAAAATTATTCAAATGAAAAACTAACTAGCCAATATTTGCTAGACATAAAGACGGACCAACTGATACACTGGAATCAAACATTAGACATGTTTGTCAACTGGCGTCTCCTCAGGTAATCCAACTATGGTACAAATAAGTGGATAACACAAGTGCCTATCTAAAAATGCAGATTGATAGAGAATACGAGGAGCAGTCACAATGTGATGCGCAGGTTCTTACCTCTCGTCTTAACTCTCTCGCATCTAAACCACACACAGCAGGAAAACTAAACTAACTATCTAACCTATCCCTGGGGAGCAATATTATCATTTATCAATGAGTAATATATTTCTGCGCATGCATTAAGAAAAATCACAGATAGCTGTTACTTATTTCAAAACACACGAACATTAATAGATATATGAACAACAAGATAACTCATTGTTTATGAAAATCCTTCATTACTCATAGTGGAAATTTCATAGAATAAACTAAAGAGCATTCATAACAAGAACATAGGTTCAAAGAGTTAAAATGATCTCACAGTTAATGGACACAAGCTGAAAACGAAATAGTTCACATTCAACAAATCCATAACACAACATTTGAAATCTTCCACCAAGCTTTCTCCAACAGAAAACTTGTAATTATTTATTGCAAAAGGAAATAGTTCTTCTTACAACATACTCTCACAAATCTATATGGGGAAAAGTCCTTATCGACATCTAACTCTCCTACATTTATACAAAATAGCAAACTTTTGGGTTGCCCCCTGGTGACCTTTGGGCTCCCCCAACCGTTTAATCCCACAATTTTTTCTTTTAGTGAGTGCTCATGATTTATACAATACGTTACATTTCAGATTAAGATTTAAGAGCACTTTATAAAAAGGGACCAGCTTAGTAACTGATGAACTTTTCCCAAGCCTGGGCCTCTACTGCTATTAATCTGTTGAGATCTTCGACCCTCACTTTCTTCTTTGCTTTATTTATCCCTGCTTCTTCATTGTTGCCTCCTTTCTTCTGCTTTGTCTTCTAGACATATCTTCTTTGCAGCACCAATCCCCAAGCTGGGTCTGAAAAATCCTCTAAATCCGTCTGCAGTTAAAACAAAAAACTCATCATTAATCCGAACTACATTCAAGATCTAATTTTTTCAATAAAACACAAACACACTATCAATAAAACTAATCATCAAATGTGAGGCCATGTACTGTGTTCTCATCGTGAAATCCCTAACTTGACCAAAAATAGAAAACCTTCGTCGCCCATGAAATATGGTAAAAGCTCACAAAAATGGCGGGAAAAACGCTATCGACAGTCGAAACTACTATAGCATCAAACAACTAGTTCGCTAAGGAGCCGCAACGGTGGAAGCCATACAAACTATAGCTTCCGCAATCAAATTAAAACCATCAGCGATCGGAAGAACTAAAGACTATGGAAGAATAGTCCTATTCATAGCCGCAACAGCGGACAGTGAACAGACTACGGGTCCCACGAGACTATTAAGTCAATCAGCGTTGGAGACCTTTAACGCTAAGTGTCGGGGCTATAATCTTTAACATCTCCGCAGTGTCGGCGATGCCAAACAACAAGGACTCCGAAACGACGGCGTCTTTAAAGACTAAAACTCCGACCGCTGATAAAACAAAAACGCCAAAAGTCAAAAAGTAAAAGTTTTTTGAAAAATAAACAAAGGAGATAAAAGCCCATCAACGAAAAAACATGACTTTCCATCGAGACGTTCATTAGTTAGCTTCCGCAACGGTGGCTGCGTAAAGAACTACGACTCCAATTCACTGTTCAAATGACTTTCTACAGCGAAAACAAAACAAAAAAAATCATCGCAAAACAAAAGTTCAATAAAACGAGTGAAATTAAAACTATCTATCGGTAGCAGAGAGAACTAATGCCTCGACTTAATCTTCAACAAACCTCCGACAACGATGAAGGAAATCATTCAGATCAAAAGGACCTCATTTTCAAATCGAACTTTAAACTCCATAGTCAAAAGCATTGGCAGACAAAAAATAGTTTTCCGAAAAGCATGAAAACAGTTGACCTCAATTCAACTTCAAACAACCCAAAATTGTAGCAAAGGGAAAAAACTAGAGTTCAGGAAACCAAATAAATTCAGGCAAGATAAAATCAAAAGGAGGGTACAAAATTTTTCAAAAATTTGAGAAAAAAAGTTGCAGCTGCAACAGAACCCTAAGTATTAGCTCCCTCCGATGATTCCATCTAGGGAATGGAAAGCCTGGTGGAAGATGGAAAAGAAAAGGGTATGAGAAAAGCAGGAAAGATACCACCAAAAACAAAGAGGTATGCAATACATTCGAAAATGTAATGGTAATCCTTATTATTATTAGTTTTTATATCGAATTTGGAACATCGACTAACGTAATTCAACATTTGATTAGGCTATCAGACACATCTAAGGCCACCAAGGCAAGAATGGAAAAAATTGGTCAACATAAGCTTGGGCCTGGTGGTTATTCGAATTTGGTGGCCCGATATGTAAGTATCGAAAACCTGAAACTGCATCCAAATAATATATAGAAAATCGTTTTATTCTGAAAAAAACTATATATCATGCAAATATGCAAATATGCATGCCGACCGGTTCAAATAATTGCCCACTGAGGAAGATGAATCTTGGCTTCGAACAGGGATTTGACGTTGTTGTTGAACGTCAGAGAAGCTTGTCTAGGCTACTGCACGATCTTCTGTTGATCCATCTAGTGCACAGATATATAAAAACTATATAGTTTAATGATGACTTATTAATCCTGATACAATTTATTCATTATAAAAAATTAACATAAATTATTTATTCTTTTGTTAGTAGGAAAGTAATGATCCCGTTCATGTCGAGGATGTAAACCAACTAGAGGAAGATATTGCTTCGATTCTTAGTAATGAATTTATTAATATGCTACTATTTTGTATAGATAATTGCATATGATGAACATTAATTCTAATTCTACACAATTCAACTGCAGAGCATGTAGATGTAGATAACACTGAACAAGTGGAGTACATGATAATGATGAACATGTTGATGTGCCCATGCTAGGTTAAAAAACACATTTGTAATGTTTTTTTTAAATGAATTACTTGTATTTATAAAAATAAAATAAATTAATGAAACATTTTGACATTATTGCAGAAATTCATCGCCCCTCGCTGCAAGTTCAACCTTGTGATCAGTCTACCAAGGAAACCGAGGATCGGATTCCGGAAGATGCGCTTCCGACTAACTATTTAAAGAGAAGAAAAGTAAAAAGAAAGTGACTAAAGAAATTTTGAGTAATTCTTATTTGTAATATAAAAAATTTACATGGTTTTTTCCTCTGTTTCATGAATGAATGGTTAAATGAATGCTTTAATGAATGGTTTACTGTTTTTTTTTATCAGCTATTGACTAAATGAATGTTTTTTTCAGCTGTTGAATGATTGAATGGTTTAATGAATCATTTAAAGAAATATTTAATGAAAGCTTCTTTCAGCTATTGAGTGAAACAATTTGCAGTAAATTGTTATTTGCAAGTAGATGCATTGAGTTTAGGGAAATGAGAGTAATGTGAGGGGGGGGCATAAGAGCTTCCACCTTCACGTGTTTGGTCCTGTTTAGTAGAGAATATTATATTATTCTTGAAACAGTTATTTCTATAATTTTAGTGTTTAAATTTTACTATTGTTATTTGACTCCTCCATTGGAACTTGTTACAGATAGCATTGAGAAACATTTTCATAGTTAAGAGGCAAGAAATGGCGTTTTGATGTGATCAATGGATTTATATACATAGTGTTTTTGGTTCTCCATGTTTTATCATGTGATCTATTATTAACAGTTAATTTACTTGAATAGTTGAATAGTATTGTAATTTACATTGTAATAGTATTGTATTTATTTAGATTGGTTTTGTTATTTTCATAAACAGAAAAATATTTATTTGATGGGTCCTAACATGAAATTATTGCAACAGGACAAAATTTGAAGTATGTTGAATGATGTTTTGAAAGGTAAAACAGAAGAAGACAGTGCGAAGCTCCATAAATCAAGGTATAATTATGTTTTCTTTTATTTGATTGAACTGTGTATTGGGTATTTATGCGTGTGCACACACGCACATTTAGTTGATGATGGTGATTACAATACATTCAGCTAACTTTGTTCTGTCTAATCTATAAACTTACCTTAATTAGTTTGATTTATCAAGTTGTTTCTATGATTGAAACACTTGGAAAAGAAACTTCTAATCTTTATGAGTTAGTAAGTTGTAGGATCTAGTCTTTTAACAAATATTTTTGAAAATAGATCTAATGTATTTGTAGGCCAAGAAGTCCAAGAGAGTACTTTTATAATGTAAATTGCGAGTGTTTTTTTTTCTTATTGTTGTTGCATTGTATTTTGTGACAGGTTGAGCTGGTAATATTTTTCAGATCCCTTCCTAACATAATTTTACTTTAGAGCATATGTTCTTATAATTTTATTTTGTTTGTATGTTTTATTTTTTATGTAAAATAACAATTGAACAAGTTGATTAATTTAGTGCCCGCTTTCTGTAGTTATCTTGATCGAGTACTTGATTCCTATCCGAAAGAATGGCTACCACCCGCTAGTAATCACTTTGTTCTTGCACTTATTTTTGTTATCTCAGTTCTGGTCAGGGTAGGAATTTGATGCTTATGAGAATGATGGGTGTGTGGTCACGAAGGTCCTTAACAATCATGAGTATATAATATACTACTTGCATACAAAATAAGAGATGATATTTAACCATGCCAAACTACTCCCCCATCTCGAATTCATATATAACAAATGAGTTGAAGCTTCCAAGGTATGCACATTACTTCTCTTATTTCACATCATGGGAATTGGTAGTGTTTTTTTAATGAATGACAGGATTTTTTCCCTTGGCTTAGTCATCAAATGGATAAAGTGCTTTTAAATTTCTTGTTTTCCCATTGTTTTTTTATTTTTCTATAATGCTTATTTCCTATTTCTTCCGTTGTCCATGATACCCTGTTCTAGGATGGCATACTTTTTGGTTTGTTAGTAGAATTCTAACTGGATTTTACTGTGTTGGGACCTCTATCAAACAGGACGTTGAGGTTCAGATGTTTTCCTTTATAATGGCTATTATTGGTAATCTACCCAGTGTCATACATAGGATATTGTTCCTGAGTTGTGAATATTAGACAGGACAGTAGTCAAGGGGAGGGTTAAGGTTGAGTTTAATGTTTGTCACAATGCTTTATCTGTCATCTTAGGTGGTATGCATTAGTATCAACGCTGACAATTAACATCCCACTCTTCCAATCATGTGGAGTTTTCTTGAAACTAGTCACTTTATGCTGCTATGCAAGTATATGAATACAATCTCTTGCAAAAAAAATGAAAATACACTCAATGGAACCCAAGATAATCACTTTCTGCAATGTGTAGAATTCACGATTGAACAAACATTTGCTATGACATCTGAGAAGAAAACAAAATTGACGAATACCCAAGTTGGAGGGTTAGGCCTTCTAATATAAGGTATAGCTTATTGTTGGTTGTTAGAATACCAAAAAACATTTACAACCCACCCTTGCTGAAATTTTTTTTTAACTATACAATATACCGTCACTTTTTCGACGACTTGTGGCCCTCGTCCGACGAGGTTGCCATAGCTCCGACAAGCGCAATCCGACGAGAAGTCATCAGACATTGGACTATGACCATTGGAAAACCAATGAGAACTCATCAAAAATTCCACCCCATGACCATGGGGACTCCGACAAACTGGGCCAAGCTGAACTCAGACAATGGAGAAAACGTCGTCGAAGCAACGACTAAAGATTCGTTAAAAATTCGACGCGTTAGTGTCAAAAATCTGGCAACCAATTCCTCTAATATTCGACGGCATAAACCCAAATTTGTATAAAGGAACTGTCTCACATTTGACAAGGAGAAGTCGGATTCTCGACGACCTGGGAGTCAGAAATTCGACGACTTAGTGGTGAAATATTTCAGCATAGTACATCGAAAATTCGACGGGTTTTGGCATGTCGTCGAATATCCGACAATATGCCATCGATGACAAAAAGAAAATTAAGTTGTCAAAGAACCGACAAGTTTCTATCGAATTTCAAACATGGCAGCCGTCAAATTTTAGGCTCAAATTTTGTTGTGAAATATGCTCTACATCCTGCCAATTTAACACTACTAAATCAACCATATAACATAAGAATAGAATAGAATCTACAACATAAAATAATAGAGATAAACTCAGCCTCCATGGGCACATATGCAGCCATAAACATAGTAAATAGTTTACAAATATAATACTAATCTCTTAATAGCGCATCTAGCTTCAACAGGACCATGTTCCAACTAGCCATATATTTACCATGCTCATCAATCTCTTAGCATGAAAGTCACCCTTGATATGAGGCCATGGATAAACATGCTGGGGAACTCTCAAAATCATCTCAATAGAAAATAGTCGGGCCACACTTGAGAAAATCAACACAATCCTTCACCACTTACTTTCTCTGCATCAACACTACCTGACACAATGGGATTCCCTTCACCAAAAAATCCCCTCACGACATCACGATCCACCTTAAGGATTCACATGATTAGATGAGAGAAAAATAATGGTATTTAGGTATTTTTGTGTTCAATAGAAAATTTACCCAGTCTGCACACTAGAATAGATCAGTGTTCAATCACCCTCATAGGTATACAATTTTCCCTACAAAAAACGAAAAGGGTGTGACAACTATGTGAAAAAGACAATTCAAATCCATCCATAGGAATTTGAATTCATGAGAGAGCCACTCTACAAAACCAATAAAAATGAATGAATGCCAATTCAAATCACTTCATAGCAATTTGAATCTTCTGGTAGAGGCTAGCTTAGGTTCACTAGAAAGAAACTCGAATTCATTGAGGGAGTTTTACCAAATCATGGGATGACCATTCAAGTTCTCAAAAGAGAAACTAAATTCCACATAGACTGACTCAAATTCATTCATTGGAGAACCACCCCCAACCACAAGATCCCATTCGTGTTCTCATGAGAGAAACTTGAATATACCAAAACTGACTCAAAATTACCCAAAAATCATTTCCATGCACTGGAGACAACTTGAAGTCATCAAGATTTACTTGAATTCCCCTAAAAACACTCCAATGCATTGAATATAACTTGAATTGCCAAGAATGACTCAAATTCTCCTAAAATCACTCCCATGCACTGAACACAATTTGAATCGACCAAGAATTAATCTAAATAACTGAAGACAACTTGAATTGACCCAAAATCAGTCTAACCAGCTGAAGACAACTCGATTTGACGCAAAATTAATATGATTAACAAAAGAAAACTTGAATTAGTGTGGTGTTTACCAAAATCAAGTGCATGGTTGAAAAAAAAAACAAATAGGGCACATAAGACTTAAGAGATGGTAGAGTGGGTCCCATTGACATCAAATAAGGAATATTCCCATGCATGAGTTCATGGAAAGCATCAAATAGGTGTAATAGTCCATCTCCATAGTCCAATAAAATAAAAAATAGTAAAATTAGTGCAATGTTAGGCATAGTAGCAACTCCTAACCCCAACCCCCTCACATGTGGAATCCATGACCCCCAACCACATTAGTTGTCCATGTTGAGCTAGTTAATTAAATAAAAGTAAATAATAATAAAATAATAATAATTATGTCCATAGTCCAGGAACCTAGTGCAACAATAATAAAATAATAACCACATCACATATATCAGTGGGTTACCATCGATGCATTTCAATTAGGGTAGGAGACTTGAACCTTATATCCTTAGGAATATTCTAATCATTCAAGGCCAAGAAGGTTTCCTGAAACAACTACATATGGCATATTTTGGGAATTATTAGCATATGATTAGGATGACAGACCATTAGGTGGTTTTGAGAAGTTTGTATGTGTATCAGTCCTTGAAATTTTTTTAGGGAATATGGCCATGCATCAGGTCCTAAAAATAATGTTGAGGTATCCAAATACATTAACAATTACTTGAATCACCATACATAACTTCTTCAAGGTATCCATGCAACTATTTATGGGTATTATGACCTTGAGGCCTTAGACAAGTTTAGGGGAGGAGGCTTCAACCTTAGGCTCTAAAGTAATCTTCTAGTCATCTAGGACCAATAAGGTTTCCTTAAATAACTGCACATGGCCACCTGAGGGTATCATTGGCCAATTATTGTGGATGTTGGTGCTATTATATGGTTTTGAGTAGTATGTCTATGTCTTAAGGCCTTGGAAAGGATCTGGAGAAGAACACGCCTTATGAGCTAAATAAATGGTTGAGGCATCCAAATCCATGAACAATGCATCAAAGCACAAAATATGAATTATTGAAGGTATCCCTCACAATATGTATGGTTGCTAAGTCCTTGTGGATTTTTCCATGGTTGGGGATGAGACTTGAATCTTAGGCCATAAGAAATTGTCTAGCCATATTGGTCCACGAATTTTACCTCAAACAACCACACATGGCATACTTAGGGTATCATTTCCCTATGATTTAAGATGTCAATATGTTAGGTGATTTTAAGCAATATTCATGTGTATGATGTCTCAAACAACAACACATATAGGAATGATGGATATTTGGCTGAGTCCTAATGAGCATATTCATATATGATTAGGAGGTTATGAACACCAAGTATGGGTGTTGAGGACCTAAATATGGTTGGGCGAATAAACCCATGCCTTGGACCTTAACTATAATTTTGAGGACTCAAGGGCTATGAATGGTCTTTACACCACTGCAAGACACTTATCTAGGGAATATTTAGCTTATCGGTGAGGACATGGACATTATTTGGAGGTTTTAAGCACAAAAAATGGTTCTTAGGATATGGAAGTGGTCAAAATATGAAACTTGAGCCATAGGTCCTAAGGGAAGTTTCTTGGTCTTGAGGAGCAATAGGGTGTTGGACCAAAATAATTGGACTTTACTAGGTGTATTTTTCCTTTCTGGGGGGATAGGATCACCATTACAAAGTTTTGAGACCCATATATAGGTAATGAATATAGACATAGTAAATGTGGGAAACTTAGATGTTATTCCCTAAATGTACACACTTAGGGATCAAGGGCCTTGAAGGAGGTTACAAACCACCACATACGACATGTATAAGGGTTATTTGGCTTCCAAGTGTTGATACATACTCTATTAGGAGTTTTTGAGAACCATTTATATATATTAGGGTCTTGTACATGGTTAGGGGAAGGGCCCTAAGACTTTATAAAAAAATAAAGATTATAAGGCTCAAGGGCCTTGAATATTGCCTCAAATTACCACACCTTACCTCTCTAGGGATATATAGCCTCTAAGTGGAAATGCAAGAGAAATTAGGAGTTTTTGAGAAATAAGTATGTCTTTTACTTGAAATATTAGAGACATTAATATGTTACGAGAACCAAGTATAGCTCTCATGAACTTGGAAATGGACAGGAGAGAAAAATTTAGACTTAGGCCCTAAAAGTATCTTAGAGGTATCAAGGCCCTTGTAAAACATATTGGACTCAACAAAAGAGTCATACAGGAGTATTTTAGTAATAACTTGGAAGGGTTTTGAGTTCTAATCAGTTTTAGGAGGAAAAATTGGCCTTGATCCATAAAGGAATCTTCTACTGAATCATGGGCATGGATCACATTTTTCACAACCAAAAAATATTTGTTTAAGGGTTCTTAGGCATAAAATTAGGGATATGGACACCATTATGATATTTTGACAACAAATTATGGGTCAAAAGGTCCTAGATATGGTTGGGTAAGGAAAATTTTGCCTTAGGCCTTGATAATGTATTTCATGGTTTCATAACCATGGAAGAGACCTCAAACCACAACATTTAACCTCTATAGGGGATATTTAGGTTTCAAGAAGGGATATATGGGTGAAACAAGGGGGATTTTAGCACTAGGTATGGGTTTTATAGAACTAAAAATGGTCAAATGGTGAAACATTAACCTTAGGCTCTAAAGGAAGTTTCTAGGGATAGGAAAAATGAGCTTGAGGCCTAATTAACCACATAACACTGGTCTAGAATATATTAAATATTCAAGTTCCACTATGAACACCATTAATAGTTTTTGAGCTTTATGGATAGGCATCAAATACATAGGCATGGTTTGAGTAGGAAGACCAATGTCTCAATGTCTGAAAGGTATATTTATGGTTTAAGGACACCGATCAATTTGATGGGTTATTTGTAGTTCTTCAAGGAATTTTTCATGAACCTTCACGCCTAAAAGATGCCTTTAGAGCCCAATGCCTAAGTTATATTTGATATCACTACTCAGAGGCCAACAATACCCTTCAGAGATTATGTGTGGTCATCCAACATGATATTTCTTGGCCTTGTATTCCTAGAAGCTTTATATAGGTCCTAAGGCATAAGATTCCTCATGTAACCAGGTCTTCCCTACCATGACATATTCATAGTTCTAAATACATTCTACTGTATTCCATATCCCCTTCCAAAAGCCATATATTCCAAAATAGGTGCTATATTGGGTTTCAAGATCTCATTCATGGACTTTGAGTATTAAAATATATGATTAGGGATACGATTTGAGTTTCCTCCCCTGAATTTGGTTCATGCCCTAAGACTCATACATAGTAGTGAAAACATCATAATGGTCCCCATATCAAGACTTGAGGCAAGCGATACTCACAAGAGGTTAAGTGTGGTGGTTTGATGCCTTGAAATCCATACCTAGTGATCAAACCTCAAAATATAATAAATATTTACAATCAAAGGTTAACCTCTGTTAGTTAAAAATTGCTTCCAAGGGTGCTCTACATGCCATCAATATGTAAGTTGTGCACCAAGAATGTGTTTAAATGTCTATCCAATGTCATAAGAGGACAATAATGGTACTTTCCCCCTAAATGCCACTTCTTGGGCTCAATCACCATGAAAAACACATACAAACTATAACAAAAACCCTCTTCAAGGGGTCTTTGGCATCAAGGTTGGATAGGTGCCATTGCAATATTTTGTACATCGAGGATGGGTCGCAGGACCTTAAACATGGACAAGGAAGGAAAACAAGTGCCTTGGGGATATTGTTGAATCTTTTCAGAGTTAATAACCTTGGATGATTCCTTGTACCATCACGCAAGTCTTTTGTGAAGGTTTTAGGGAGGACTTAAAAAATGATACATGTGTCATGGGTACATTTTGTCAACTATAAATAGGTTTGTATTGTGCCACTTGGTCAATGGGGGTATCCAAGGGATTAATTCCTAATCAAACATCCTAGAGGTCAAGTTCCATGAAAACCATAGACACAATAACATGATCCCTCATTTGGGGTTTTTTTCCTAGGCACTAAACATGGGTTCCACTATTAAGATGTTTCACATACCATGGATACGTATTAAGGCCTTAATTATTTTTCTACTAGGGAAACAACATCATGAGCTCCTTGACATATGTTAGTGGAGATATACAACATCCTTATGGATCTCTATAAGTTTAAGAAGAAAGAACACATGTTCTAAGACCACCAAACAAAAGGTTGGATGGTAAGATGTAAGATGCAAAATGCATGGAATGTGCACGCATGGTATTAACATATGTGTGTGATTACCATGTGCACATTATTAACACATGCATGTTAATAGCATGCACAAGTTCCTTTAAATTCAAAAATATTTAGCAGGATTCCTCTACTAATCTACATGTTGGACGACTTATCTACTTTGGTTTTATCTTAAGAGTAACAAACTCGTTGGTTTTGGATGCATAAACCAAAACACATCCTTTTTCAACTCTCTGTTCTTAAGTTCATCTTCAACCATGCTTTTAAAGATCCATATTGATTTCTTATGAACTTGCACACACTTATAGAGCTTTGTCTATAAATTGTATTTATATGTTTTTAAGAAAAAATATCGATCCTTATTTTTTAATGATTTTATCTGTACACATCATATTTCTATAATTCATAGGTATTTTATTTATGGTGTAACTGTTTATTGTCTTTCCCATTTAGACAAAAATTGATTGGAAAACAAGTATATATGGATGCCTACACACTAAAAATATAAAATAACAGATTGGTCAATTTAAGACCTTATTATTTCAATGCTTCTTCGTCCTTGTTAATTTAAATACATATAAAATTATCAATAAAAATATGGAAAATAGGGGTGCACAATAACCAACTATTATTTACATGTGTGCAATTTTTGTTTGGAGAAATTCCATCAGTTTGATACTAAATGGCGTCCTTAATGCAAACATATGCATTATTGTTTAGAGAAAAAATAACATAGCAATGTTTCAAGAAAGTGAATTTCTATTATTTATATCCATTTTATATAAATTAAACTTACATATTCCTTAACCTTATTTGATTTCCAATGTTTCATATTTTTACACTATTATAATAAGTTGTGCATGTTCCTCCTAATCAACATGTTTTTTCATATTTCAATTGCAATTAATGTGCCATGAGAGAGAAGCATTAGCTTGCACCGACCAAAAGTGTTAGATTAATTTGTTAAAGCACAATAAAATTAGGTTTTCCATAACTCTATACAGTGACTTTCATGTTAAATGTGAAGTTGAAACATTGATTTAACATAACTAAAAATGTCTTAGCAATAAATAATCTAAATATAAATCAGTATATTAGACTATATACGACACATACTTTTTAAAAATCAGAAACAAATTTAATAAGTACATACCAAACGAATTCCCTAACACAAGAGCTAAGATAAAACTTTAGTAACTACACATGGGTGATTGATATATACTACAAATGAATAGTTGTTAATACTCATAAATAGGTGTTTGTTGTTTGCCAATCTGCTCAATGTTCAATATTTATAATTAACTTGTTACATACATAAAATAATATATAAATAATTAATAAATAAATATTCTTAATAATAATTAAATAATAGTAAATGTTTAATAAAAGGTTGTATCCCTTCATATTAGTCATAAAGGACTATTTAAACAAGTCCTACATTGTATTATATCTATATTAAATTGAATATGGATTATCTTCATTAAGAAAATGGATTTAGTTTGTAATATTGGCCTTAGGGCATGCGCCCCTCACCAACCTACCTTTTTCCCTCCATCATCCACCCTCTCTTCACATTGTGCCTTATTTGGAAAGAATCAAACCTTCTCGATAAAACGAATTGAAGATGCACGACATCCAAATGTAGAAGTTGCGAGGAATGAAGCAAAAACAACAAAAGTCAAACTAGAAGGGATATCCAAAGTAAGATTTGAAGAAAATTGTTTGCAAAAAGAGACACAATGTAGATACTACAGAGAAAAATGGTCACTAGGACATCAATGCAACAAAGCCCAAGCATATGGATAGAAGGGATATCCAAGTAATATTTGAAGAAAATTGTTTGCAAAAAGAAACACAATGTAGATACTACGGAGAAAAATGGTCACTAGGACATCAATGCAACAAAGCCTAAGCATATGGATATAAGGATATAAAAGAATAAAAAACTTTCATTATCCCTTTCAACAATGATAGAAAAAAGAAAAAAAACATTTTTTCTTAATGTGGTGAGCATTCGATCTCGGTCATAAATACATATCCAACCAAACATCACATTGCACAATTATAGATAAGAAAGAAGTACATGTTTCCTATCTAAAGAAGATACATGTGATTCTGATTTGGATACAAACCCACCTGAGGTATCAATAGCGACAATCAAATGCATCCAATAAACTTGTAAAGAAAAAGACTCAACGATAACAAATAAGATTTTTTATAATTAAGCATGTTTCCTCGTTGCATCATTTCTCTTTAGTTGTAGAGGTTTGAATTGATTCATTGCTTTCAGTGTTGATGAGATTCTTTTATATTGAATGGATCATATTTTGAAATCTTTTGGCTTGGTCATTTAACTGAAAACCTCGCTGCTTCTTCACAACATATTTTCCTTTATTCAATTCTGGTATGTTGCATGTGTTTATTTATTTTTTATTAATATAATTTACTTACCTTGTGATGGAATCTTTCAACCGTGTATAGCTTATAATGTTGTAATTTATCTATCATTGTTACAAGTGGAATTGTAAGTTTGCCTTATTCTTTCATTTTGATGTTAAATTTGGTCATATTCAATAATAATTTCTATTTAAAGTACATGTTCTTTATTTTTATATTATTAATCACATTAAGGATGAACATAATATATATTGTACTTAACATTATACCATTTCATGTTATTTAATAAATTATTCACATCATATAAAGGTATAATGATTAATAATGGATTAAAAATATCGATACACTTAACGTAACATAATGTTACATTATCAAAAATAAAAAGTTAATAAAAACTTCACGTCATCTAAAAAAACATAATTACAAAAATTCAGGTTCGGTTCAGATTTTCTCTCATTTTCTACCTATGGACCTCACGTCTCATGTTATCCCTATCATTTTTTGGGTCATTTCCTGGAGTTACCTCGATTTGCATGCTACCGAGCAAATCACGTCCTTTTTGTATTGACATGTTCACAAGCCCTCCGTTCCATTCATATTGCAAACTTTCCCTTGTGATACCACCATTCATTATGCCACAAGGAGGCCCTGCCAATGTTCCAAAGTTATTTTTTCTCTCTTTCAGCCATGACCACATCACCTATTTCGACACATCGAACACTTCCTCCTTGCTTAACTGACCATTATGGAGTTTTTGTTAAAGCTCTTTTCTGGCTCCTTAAAGAATGAAAATATTATCGAACATGCTTGCTTCCTTTCACGCTCGTTAAAGTATTTGAAAGGGCGTTTATGTGGCATCATTTATCCCTAATTAAAGAAAATGACCACCCTAGCACCTTCCAGCTAGGAACGGTTCCCTTTGTATAGTTTTATGTTTTTTTGGACATTGGGGCCGTAACTTACGAAAAAGCTCACTTAGTGGTTGTATTTAATCTCCTTTCCAACCCTCTTAGAAAGAAAGGATCGCCAAGCAAACTTGGTTTTGTTCATGCTCGTACAAGTATTTGAATGATCGTCCAATCAGTATAGGTTTAACATTTTTTGGCCTAGTTGGACTACCTACGGAAAATAAGTCTTTCTTCCCCTTTCTGTTGGGAGAGTTCTCATGTGTACACTTTTATCTTTTTTGGGGATTAAAAGACTACTGTATGAAAAAAGAGACCCTCGAGATTCTTATTCATGTTTTTAGACTCTCTAAACATGAAAACACCATCTAGCATTTATCGTCTTGGGCTTGACAAAAATCCTTGAGATAGTATCATACTGAGCATACTTCTATCCCTTCTTTGAGAACCTTAAACTACGAAGAAGCCCCAAACGATGCCTTTTGGTGCCCACATATATTGCATAGTGTCTCCCATTATGGAAGATTTCCCCCATTAGGTCTCCTTTGTTCAGAATACTTTACAATGAGTCTCCCTTGGATCCCTTGGATAGAACCTGTCCAATTACTTCCCCAAGTATCTCCCATTGCAATTAACTCCCTAGTTCTACAACTATGATTCTCTCCCCATGAGTCAGTATCATATGTTGCCAGGTCCCCTGGCGTTATACTTTGAACAAAGGAAGTTTTAGTCCCCCGTACTCCCCTGCCCTTGTTCCACGTTAAGTGTCTCAATCCCATTATGTTCCATATCTCTGGTTGTCCCCCTCGCGCTTCTATTAAGGAAACCCCATTTCCTTGGTAGTTGTAGGTCTCCCTTTGTCAACGTCAACACATCTATCCCAAAGGATAGACCCAAAGGTCCATGTTTCTTGGTTTCACCTACCCCATTGATGGGTTCCTTGGACCACTTGAAAGGAGTCCTTAGTGAATTTTGGGTTGGTTGTGTCTCACCTACTCAACTTCAGCTACACTATCGTACCATTGAGATTCATACAGGGTATTGGTTCCTTTGGTCAAACCCAGTTTTCACTCGACTCTAGCACATTGGTGAGTCTATTTTGGGACCCATAAAATTTCATGTCCCTTTTGATATCTGGGATGCATTAGCGATAGTGTTTGGAGGCCTCCTAGTATCATGCTTTCGTGATCTCCTTTGTTCGTGGTACTTTGCAATGAGTCTCCCTTGGATAGCACTTATCCAATTACTTTCCCAAGTATCTCCCATTGTAGTCATCTCCCCAGTTCCACAGCTATGATTCCCTCCCCATGAGTCAATATCATCTACTGCAAGGTCCCCAATCATTATACTCTGAACAAAAGAAGTTTGAGTCCCCCGTACTCCCTTTCCCTATTCCCCATTTAGTGTCTCAATACCATTATTGTTCTGTATCTATGGTTGTCCCCCTCATGCTTCTATTAAGTAAACCTCATTGTCGTGGTAGTTGTAGGTCTCCCTCTGTCGACGCCAACACATTATTCCAGAGGATAGACCTAGACATCGTTGTATCTTGCTTTCATCCACCTCATTAATGAGTTCCTTGGACCAATTGAAAGGAGTCCTTAGTTCTTCTTGGGTTGGTTGTGTCTCACGTGCTCAACTTCAACTACACTATCGCACCATTGATATTCGTACATGGTATTGGTTCCTTCATTATTTGGTGGAAGACCCAGGTTGTCACCTGACTCTAGGACATTGGTGAGTCTATTTTGGGACCCATTAATTTTCATGTCCCTTGTGATCTCCGGGTTGCGTTGGAAAGAGTGTTCGAAATCCTACCAGTATCATGCTTTTGTGTATCTATAGTATTAGATGTTGTTTATTGTACCTTAGAGATTCTAACTCTCAGTGATTGAGTCCATACAGTTGTGTACACCTTCAGATCCAGCAAAGCATACGTTGTTGTGATATTGCATTCCAAGAGAATGTCGTTGTTTCTATGTACCAGTTCTTCATATCTATATTTGTATGTAGCCTCCCTTTAAGGCCACCACTATGTAATTCAAGTTGTATGTATTGATCGGCTCCCATTGTTTGAGCCTTAATCACCATTTGTATATTGATACATTGATACAAGCATGGATATGCCTGCCTCATCCATATATATGTCTAATATTATATGTACCTCATCCATTTTGAGAAGTAATACAAATCAAAAGCCACAACAGTTCAAATGAGGAAACTCCACTCTTTTATGGTCCTCTCTGGTTTCTCCACCAGTGTCACCATTTCTCCCTTAATCCTATGATGTATGTCGGCCATATGATGAGATCTTTCCCTCACACATCAGGGGGAAATCTGTCAACACCAAAAATTGTCCACATAGCTCTCTATGGTCCAAACCATAATTATACATCATAGTTCCACCATTATTCCCTCCATTTTGACCTTCACAATTAAATTCCACCAAAATTGGTCCAAAACATCATTATTCATTCTCCATAAATACAGGGAAGTTAGGTATTTATTGCAACATAACCCCCATTCTCCCAAAAAGGACAAAAATACCCTGAAATGAGAATGGGTAAAAAGCCATGGATAAATACCATACACTATGAAAAACAATGGGTCAATACCTTGGGTAAAAAAATAATGGATCATCCTATAAATACATTGTGAAGGTCTACCCACGAACACTTTTAGTTAATCATTATTTTCCAGAAACTTTTGATTCCTCAATCATTCCCATACTTTTTCCATATTCGACAGTGTATGTTGAGCTTGTTCCATACCCTCCTTAATCCATTTCCCTTTGACAACCATTAGTGAAGAAGATCAAAGAACCAGACTGTGAGAGTAGATGGATCATTTCCTCAAACGGTTAAAGTGGCCCAATTTAAAGGTATGCTTGTTCTTTTGTTTTATTAGTTAGACAAAAAAAAAATCATAAAAATATTTTTCCATTGCTTGTTGTAAGGCAAGGTTGAGATATCCCTTGAACCATGAATTCTACCCTTAGATCCAGTTGACTAAGGTAGGTACTTTTGCACATAGTAGGGGAGAAATCCCCACTACAAATGTGGCAAATCCCTTATGATTGATCTTAAATCTCTTTTTCCAGATTAGGATTTTATAGACCTAGAAGCCTCAAATCGGTTGGGAGGCCTTATGATTGGATGGCGCAGGAATTCCTTTGTCTTGCCAAACTCTTGGGTTATGACTTCTACTCTTGGTGTCTCCCTCTTATCAAGGAAAATTAGTAACTGTATACAGTTTATCAATATTTACAGCCCTTATACATACCAATTTGATTTCTAAGAATGTTTCTGTAACCTCAGTTACCTTGCGCAGGACAGATTAGTGATCGGTGGGGATCTAAACTTTACTTTGAGTGAATGCAATATATGGGGGGATATTTCTCACAAGGACCCTCTCACCTCGTACTTTCTTTGAATATTTGAGGAGAAGGGATTGTTTGATGTAATCCCCCAAAAAATTTCTCCCACTTGGAGAAACATGAGGACTGGTTCAGCTGTTATTGCAAAGAGATTGGAGTGCTTTATTGTGACTGAAGACTTCACTCAAAATGCCTCAAGCATTAAACAATGGACTCTCGTTAAAGTTGTATATGATCATTTTCCTGTATTTTTTAATATCACTTTTGCAGACCATAAGACCCCGAGCCATTTCAAATTCTATGTTGCGTGGCTCGAGGACCCAGATTTTTGTCAAATGGTTAGGAATATTTGGTGTCCCTTTGACTCTTCATTAAGGGAGTATGCTTCCATACAATTCCAGTCGAACCTAAAATCACTCAAAGTTGCTTCTATTCGATGGAGTTCAAAGAAAAGGAGGGCCCATCACATGGAGCTTGCCTCAGTTGAAAGAGATATTCACTCTTTTCATGCTTCACATCCGGGGGACTTTAGCTCTCTGTTCTAGAAACAGAAATACCAAAAGTTGGCTGATAAATAGAAGAAAATCCTTGCAGATATTGTTGAGACCTGAGACCTGGCGGATTAAGAGTCGTGCCATCTGGTTTCAGAAAGGGGATGCCAATTCTAAATATTTTCATGAACATGTTAATCATCAAAATAGTATAAATTCTATATGGAAACTTAAGGATAACAATGGTGAAGTCGTCTCTAGTTTTAATGCTCTGAAAAATGTGGGAATTCAACATTTCAACGGTCTTTTCAAAGAGGATGAATCAGATTCCATTGATCAAATAATGAGGGTTCTTGCTCTTTACCCTTCCTTTGTTAGCCAAAAACAAAACCAAGCCATTGGGGAGGAGGTTACCTTGAATGAACTTCAGTTTGTTGTCAAGTCTTTGCAAAGAGATAGAATACTAGGGCTAGACAGTTGGCCTTATGAATTCTTCTTTGGTTTTTTTAACCTTTTCAATATTGACCTCCTCAGAGTTGTTGAAGATTCGAGACTTTCACGTAATATTTTAGCATATTTCAGCTCAACCTTTATAACTCGGATCCCTAAAAGTTCTTATTTTGAGAGCTTAGACAACTACATACCTATCTCTTTATGTAATTGTGTGTACAAGATTATTACTAAAATCATTTCTATTAGAATCAAGGATATTCGATATCTTTTTACATTCCAAGAACAATTTACTTTTCTTGTTGGACGACAAATCTATGATGTTGTTGGGACAGCACAGGAGGTGCTTCATACAATCAAGACTAAAAATCTCTTTCGGTTGTGATTATTAAAGTTGATCTTTCAAAGGCCTATGATCATGTCAACTGGATTTTTTTGTGCCTTGTCCTTCTGCAGACTTGGTTTGATCTTCATATTGTTAATTGGATAATGGAATGTGTGAGCTATCTCTTTTGCAGTCCTTATATATGGTTTGGCCTCTACATTTTTCAGGCTTGGAAGGGGACTATGACAAGGATGTCCTTTGGCACCCCTTTGATTCCTCTTGGTTGTGGAAGGCTTAGGGAGATTAATATCCAGTGCCAAACTGAACAGCTCATTCAAGGGAATTCATATTAATCACCATCTTTATATTTCCCATATGTTCTTTATTGATGATAGATTGTTGTTCTCAAATGGTAGCAGAAGAGAACTCCTTGAGTATTTTTTGGATCTATTTTCTGTAACTACATGTATGATTATAAACATCAAAAAATCTGCTGCTCTTTTTTAAACCTATATGCTGAGGACGACTATTGGATCTGTGATCTCTTTCCCTTCCTTTTGGTGGACTTAGAATATGGTCCCAGCTATCTCGGTTTTTCCTTGAAACCTAATTCATATCTGAAAAAGGACTAGTCATGGATCCTTGCAAAATTTGAAAATATACTTCAACATCGGTGCAACAAATGGTTGAGTAGGGGTGGAAAATACATTTTCGTCAAGTCCATTTTAGAGGCCATTCCATTCTACTGGGTCTCTTTGGATTTTGTCCTTTCTATCATCTTGGATCAGATCAGGCAATTGTGTTTCAATTTTATCTGGAAAGGTCCGTTAGATGGCTCATCTTTCCATTGGACTTTATGTTCATCATTTGCATGGTCAAAATCTATGGGAGGTTGGGGACTTAAATATCTTCATTGTTTTTCTAAAGCACTGGCTTCCAAGGGAGTCTGGCGCATCCTTAAAGGCAATGGGATGTCAGAATATTATGTAAACAGGGTCGCTTAAAGGAGGCCATGCACATTTTACCTACCACTGATGACCATGTACATTCTTCTACATATGTTTCCCTCTTGGAGGCCTGCATTCAAGAAAAATATTTACCAAAGGAAAAACTAATACATGCTCACATCAATCAGATCAGAATTACAGTAGACAGGCGTTTACATAACACACTTGTTAAAATGCATGTTAAGTGTGAAAATATGGCGGACGCTTGCAGAGTTTTCGATCGAATGCCTCAACGAGATGAGTGCTCGTTATGATGTCTTCCTTAGCAAGGCATGGATTTCCTGAGGAGGCATTGTCACTGTTTCATCAGATGAAACAAGAGGGTGTCCATCCTGATCAGTTCACCTTTTCCAGCATTCTTCCAACATGTGTTGACTTGGAATCTCTGGAACATGGTATGCAAATCCATGAAGAAATAATAGAGTGTGGTTATCACTCTAATGTGTTTGTTATGAGTGCCCTTGTTGATATGTATGCAAAATGTGGGAGCATAGAGAAATCACGTGAAGAGTTTGATAAAATGTCGGAAAGAAATGTGGTTTCCTGGAGAGACATGATTGCATCTTATTCAAGGCACGGGCTTCCTAAGGAGGCATTAGTTTTGTTCCTCCAAATGCGAGGAACGGGTGCCCAACCCAATCACTTGACTTTGGATAATGTTGTTCAAGCATGTGCCAGCCTGGCATCTCTGGAAAAAGGTTATGGAGATCCATGAAGAAATAATAAGAACTAGATTTCATTCTAATGGTGTTGTCATGAGTGCCCTTCTAGACATGTATGCAAAGAGTGGAAGCATAGACATTGCATGCATTGTGTTTGAAAAAAAGTCTACTCCGGATATTGTTTCTTGGACAATGATGATTGCAGGATATGCAAAAGCAGGGGATCTCAGTGAGGCCCTGATATTCTTCGAGAAAATGCCTCAAAGACATATTTTCATGGACAACAATGATTTCAGGATATGCACAAAATGGTCTTATTGATGAAGCTTTGAAACTCTTCAATGAAATGCCTGAGAGAAATGTGGTCTCATGGAATGCAATGCTTGCAGTTTTTGCACAGAATGGCCTTGTTGGTGAGGCCCTGACACTTTTTAAGGAAATGCCACAGCTTAATGTGGCCTCCTGGAATGCAATGATTGCAGGTTTTACACAAAATGGGTTTTTTAGGGAAGCCACAAATATATTTATGGAAATGCCTCAAAGAAATTCAGTTTCATGAAATGCAATGCTTGCAATATTTGCATAGAATGGCTATCTTGATGAGGCCCTCAAACTCTTTAAAGAAATACCCCATACAACCACTCTATATTGGAATGTAATGATTGCAGGGTATATGCAGAATTGGCTTGTTGATGAGGTTCATAATCTCTTTCAAGAAATACCCCGAAGAAATGTATTCTCCTGGACAGCAATGGTTTCAGGACTTGCACAGAATGGGCATACTAATGAAGCCCTTGAACTCTTCAAGGAAATTCATCGAACTGTAGTAGCATGGAATGCAATGATTGTAGGATTTGCACAGAATGGGCATAGTGAGGAGGCCCTAAAGCTCTTTCAACAAATGCAATTGACTGGTGTGAGGCTAGATTCAAAAACCTTTGCTAGTATTCTCCCTGTATTTGCCAATTTGGCAGCTCTGGAGCTAGGTAGGGAGATCCATGGAAAAATAATTAGAAGCAGATTTCAGTCTGAAATTGTAGTGGTGAATTCCCTAATAGACATGTATACAAAATGTGGCACCACAATAAATGCACGCCCACTCTTTGACAAAATGTATGAACGAAATGTTGTCTCTTGGACAACAATGATTGCAGGATATGCCATGCATGGCTTTCCTGATGAGGCCGTCAAACTCTTTGAAAAAATGAAACAATCAAGAATGAACCCAAACTCTGTTACCTTAGTTTGTGGTTTGTCTGCATGTGGCCATGCAGGGTTAGTAGACGAGGGATATCATCACTTCAAATCCATGAGTGAATATTATCACATAACACCTATAATGAAACATTATAGTTGTATGGTTGACCTTCTTGGTCGTGTTGGATGCCTCCATGAAGCACAAGAATTTGCAACAACATGCCAATAACACCTGATGCAGTTGTGTGGAGTTGTTAGCTTACTGCTTGTCGGATGCATAACAATTTACAATTGGGAGAATACACAACAAAACGAATTTTTCAGTTGGGCCGTAAAGATGTTGCTCATTATGTGCTTCCATCAAACATCTATGCTACAGCGGCCATGTGGGATGACATAAGAAAAGTAAGGAAATTGATGAAAGATAGAGGCATAAAAAAAACACCTGGTTGCAGTTGGATTGAGATCAATAAACATGTACATACTTTCTTGGTAGGAGACAGGTAACACCCACAAATACAAAAAATATATCTAGAGTTGGAGAGATTGTCAAGATTGATGAAGGAGGCAGGGTATGTTCCTAATACTAGGTTTGTGATGAATGATGTGGCGGAGGGAGAGAATATTTCGTGCCACAATACTGAGAAGCCAACAAATACATTTGATCAATAATCGTTTCCACGATTATATCATCCCACCTTTCAGCTGCAGCATAGATGTTTGATAGAAGGATATAAGGTGCAGAATTTTTGGAATCCAACTCTAAAATGCATTCTTCCACGTGTTCTCCCAGCTGTATGTTGTTATGCATCCTACAGGCACTGAGCAAGCAACACCAGACAGGTGCATCTGGTTTTATTGGAATTTTCTGGATAAAATCATGTGCTTCATCCAAATTCCTAGTGCGGCCAAGAAGGTCAACCATACAGATATAGTGCTCAACTGAAGGTGTTATGTGATAATGTTCTCTCATGCAATTGAAGTAATAACAACCCTCATCCACTAAGCCTGCATGGCTGTAAGCAAACAAAACACAAACTAAGGTGACAGAGTTTGGGTGCATTCCATACCGTTCCATTTGCTTGAAAAGTTGGAGACCCTCCTTACCAAAGCCATGCGAGACATATCCTCCAATCATTGTTGTCCAGGAGACAATATCTCATTGATGCATGTTGTCAAACAATTCACGTGCCCTTTGTATGCTCCCACATTTTCCATACATGTCTACTAAAGCATTCACTGCAATGACATCAGACTGAAATCCACTTATAACTATTTTTCATGGATATCCATTCCTTGTTCCAGAGCCATCAAGTTGGCACATGCTGTGAGAATTCTCGTGAAAGTATTTGATTATGGCCTCTCACCTACCAATTGCATTTCATGGAAGAGATTCAAAGCCTCTTGATTTTGACCATTCTGCATAAAACCTGTAATTATCGCATTCCATGAAACAACAGTTCGTTGGGGCATTTGATTAAAGAGATTCAAGGCTTTGTCAAGAAGCCCATCCTGTGCAAATCCTGAAATCATAGCTGTCCAAGAGAATACATCTCTTTACGGCATTTTTTGAAATAGTTCCAGTTCCTTATCTACGACTCCATTCTGTGCATATCCTGCAATCACTGCATTCCATGAAACAAAAGTTCGTTGAGGCATCTGATTAGATAATTTGAATGCCTCATCAACAAGCCCATTTTGAGCAAATCCTGAAATCGTCATTGTCCAAGAGAATACATCTCTTTTAGGCATTTTTTGAAAGAGCTCGTAGGCCTCATCAACAAGCCCATTTTGTGCAAACCCTTGAACCATTGCATTCCACAAGAATTTGTTTCGTTCAAGCATTTGCATAAAGAGTCTCTTAGCTTCATAAACGCAGTCATTGTGCACATATCCAACAATCGTCGCATTCGATAAAACCAAATCTTGTTGATGCATATTATCAAACGCTTCACGCGTCTTTTCTGTACTCCTTCACTTTTCATACATGTCTACAAGGGCACTTGCCACAAAGACATTAGACTGAAACCGACCTCGATTTATTTGTTGATGGATCTTCATACCCTTTTCCAGAGATGCCAAGCTGGCACATGCTAGAAGAATGCTAGCAAAGGTGAAGTGATTGGGGTTGACACCAGTTTTTTGCATTTGATGAAAGATGGTTAACGCCTCCTTAGGAAATTCATGCCTTGCATAAGTTGTGAGATCATAATAGTTCATGAGCAAACGTTCCAATGGGTTAATTGGTCAAAAAATTGACGAGCGTCAACCAGGCTCCCGCATTTGTGGACAAGTGTATTCGATAGGATTACGTGTCCAGTAAATCACGGCTTGTTGATATGAGCATGGATGGAATTTCCCTCTTGTAAGGATTTGTTCTGAATACATGCCTGTAGGAGAGAAACATATGTAGAAGTGTCCATATGCTTGTTCTTATTATTCACATGGTGAACGTGAAACCCTTATTTACATAGAGTTCTTGTACCATTGGTAGCGTTGCATTGCTTTTGGGTAGTGATCTTGTGCTGAAGGTAAAGCAGTAGCCCAAGACGTAAGAACAAGGTCTGCTTTTTCTTCTGTGGATTGTTTATAGATTGTATCACTTGCATGGAAACCACTTCTCTATTGTGTAGAATTTTTCAAACGAGATGAAGGAAGCCAGTGAAAGTGACAATGGGAAACAATGTTTTGATGGTTTGTGAAAGAGCAGAGAATTAGGAATTTGATCCCTCGCTTTCAGAAAACTGTCTTTACTTCGATCCCCTTGGCTTAAAGAGCTGGTTGAAAGATCCAAAGGAATTCCACCATTGATTGCAGTGAATTTTAACAGATTCGAAACCATTTCACCATATACTTTTAGGGATTTTTCTCGGGAGATATTGCACCAGGATAGGGTCAAACGTTGTCATTACTCATTCCAATTTTTGGTCGGTTATAACTTGTGGTACAAGTTTGTCGGGTTGAAATATGAGGGATTTAAAAATGTACACATTCGCTTACCCCATTTATATATGGGTAACTTATGAATGGCCCATGTATATTTGTAACTTATGAATGTATTTTTTTAAGGCTGCATATGACGCCTTCAAGATGAAGCTGAACGAACTAGTGATTTCCAGCTGACATGGCTCAGGAACGAGCCACAATTTTGTGTGTTGGGGGCCTATTGGTAAGGGGTTAGGGTGCGCAAGGCGCACCCCATCCATCGAAAAGGACACTGACAGAAGGAAGAGTCGACTATGCGGAAGAGAAACAGACAAGTTAGGAATTATTGGTCAAATTAGTTAGGAGATTGGTCGAGTGGACCATTTTGTAATGGCTTAGCAAGCCTGTAAATAGAGTTAAAAGTGTATTCGTTAGGGGGCGAATGGGATGGAATCAATAGTGTTGTAATCAATTCTTATCTATGGATCTAGTTTGGAGGAACAAATGTATTTTTGGGTTTGAGGCTAATCGACCAAGTGGTGTTACGTCTTTCTGGGATATATTTCTGGGGTTGATAATATGAAGGTTTTGTTGGTGACATGATTCTGTCTCTTGTTTTTATTTCTGTATGATGTGATTAATACTGTGAAGTCTTTAATGATGCAATCACTGTGTTTTCCTGGGTAAATCTGAATGATGTGAAGTCTTGTGGGATCTATTGGTTTGTTTTGTGTCGATGTCTATGTACTATGAATATGAATCTCAATGATGATGATAATGAGTTTTTGTCGATCTAATTCTGAATGAATGTGAAAGAATTGATCTGAGTAATAATATAAGTTAAACACTATATCTCTCATCAATAGCGTAATAAAATAACCTATAGTGTGGAAGTCCTCTTCCCCCAGCAGAAACTTGGTTGTTGCAACCCTCCCTCAGACATCTCAGGTGAGACTGCACCTGCTTCGCAAGTGTTGTTGGATAGGGTAAAACCTGTCTGGGCCGATGTTTAGGAAGTTTGCGTCGATAAGTGTCGAAATATCTATGTAGTGAACCCCTATCAACCAGATAGTGTCAACAAGTGCAAAATCTTGGTTGGTGGATGCGTTGTATAAAAAGGAAAGTCATGGGACACTAGAATATTTTAAGAAGCAAGAAGCACTTGGAGGGGATCCACACAAGGATAAATATAAATCCTGTGGGAGGAAACCTCCCCTTGGGAGATGCTCCATAGTGTGGAGTTTATGGGCCACAAGGGTGCATAGGAGCATGGAGCTCCCATGTCAAGATGACAGGGAAGGCTCCCAAGTCGAGTTGGAAGGGCGAGCTTCCAGTCTCAGGTTGGCATGATATCTTCCAAGTCGAGTTGGTAGGTGAGATCCCAAGTCATATGGTGTTATATATTTGGTGTGATAGGCTCCCAAGATGTATTGGAGCCCAACAAGCTCCCAAGTTGGTTTGATGAGCTTCCAAGTTATGATTGGTTGCTCCAGACAGTCCCATCTTTGCACAAAAGACTAGCCTTACGGACATGGTGGTGGATGCAAATGAAATTAGAGGCTTGTTGGAATATCCCAAATTAAAAATTAGAGATATTTAACTCAACTAAGACCACAAAGAGGAAAGTAGTTTGAAATTTTGATAGAGAAACCCCCTAGGTTTGAACTTTTCCAAACATTATCAAACTTGCTCAAACTTTTCCCAAACCACTTCAGAATGACCATAAAACTCCCTGAATCACCCAAAATGATCATTACATACTTCAGAAGGTTGCTATGAAATTTTTACAAACAAATATTCATGAATGTGTAACCCATTTTGCATATTTTAACATTGAACAACCAGTGTAAAAATACTTAACCAAATAATGGGAAAATACCGTGAAAATTTATTATGGATTGAACATCAACATAGATTACATCTATGCCTGCCACAACAACTACAAAAACTTAGAGAAATATATTTTAGAGAAGGGAAATAAGGATATCCCAAACCGAGCAGATAAAGAGAGAGATATGCTACTCGAAATGACAAAATTTTCTTCACAGTTGCACCCTCCACAAGCAATATTTCGACCCCAACTCTCAGACCTAGAACCTACTAAGTCTTTGCTAAATGTATCGACTGTGTTGATCACTCCAATATGTAAGAATTTATCTTGCTCTTTAATCAAGAGATCACAAAAAACTTCAAGAGTGAGTTCTTTATAATTAGCCCGCATAGCTTCAATGATGGAGTAAAAGGTAGATACAAAAACATAATAAGGAGGAGAAAGCTTAGCAAGAATATGATAAAAGAAATTGCTTTATTGGTTTATATATCTTGCATTATTCAACTAAGAGTCTAAGGGTTTTGAACTAAGATAGTTAGCCTTGAATGTAAGAGAAATCATTTAGATTTAAAGAAACCAATTGATTTTCAAGATGGTGACTTCAAATCTTATTATGTTTACCAAATATAGTTTTCAACTTTTCCTAAGCTACATTTGGTGCATCAATTCCTTCAAGGTAGAATTTGAACTCATTAGATATGAACATCTTGATTAATCCATGGGGTTCATCATTTTTACTCTCATATATTATTTTTTTATTGGCATCTATGTGGATAGTTTATTTTCTCAAGGTAATCTAGTAAAGTATCTTACTTCATAGGATATCTTCCATATGGGCTCTCCATGAGAAGTAGTTGGTATTGGTAAGTAAAACATCACTTGGACTAGCCATATTAATATGATTTCAAAAAACAATGATGCAAAGATATTGAAAAAATAGATAGTTTGAAATTAAACGACACTAAAAATCAATTTTGAATGTAAAAGCTATGCCTTCTTGAAGAAAAACATAAAATGGAACTAGGGAGCCATGTGGCAGATAAAGGTGCAAAAAATTTAGTGAAGGATTTCCTTCCCATGATAACTTTGCTTATAAGTTGCTGTAAAATAAGGGACTCACTTTTATAAAACAAGTGGAAAACACTTACAATGAAATTATAGAAAAACAAAATTCGGAAACCGAAATATCTCAAATTTGGTGTTAGTCAGTGGTTAGCTTACCCAAAACATATAAGCTTTCTAATTGTTTTTGGTATAACAATTTTACACAAAGCACATGGTAAAGAGCATACACATTAAAAACAAAACTTTTCTGCTATGTTTTTTATTTGCCAAGTTTGCATCGAATGCATGGCAGTAGATACTAGTCTTGATCTATGTTGTATTTGCAGTAAGCATAAGAGGATTTTGATCTTGAACCAATCGAGGTTGGTAGGGAATGTCCAATACTATGTGTAGGAATGTTTGATGAGCTTGAGCTTAGCCACAGTTGAACCCAAAAAGCTATTCTTGCCTCACCCCTAGTCTATGGTCACAGCAGTGTTGACGGTACCAAAAAATAAATGACTTCTATTCAAAATTTGTCACCTACCAGCTATCATTCAAAATTGATGCCTCCAGGTGACATTCAGCGATGACTCGTGTATCTCTAGTTTTAATTTTCTGAACTGAAAAACTCAAGACTCACTCAAAAAGTTGTCCATTTCCAAGTTTATTTAGAAGCTTCTGCAGCAAATAGTTTGTGAAAAAACAACCCTTTGCGATGCAAACCAGGCAAGCAACACCAAGCAACAGGCAAGCATCAACTTACAAAAACTGGCATTTAGGTGGTTCGAGTGAGAGTTAAAAATCCATGTCAAAATAACATATCAAATTGATGGGGAGGAGGGAGGACAAGCAATTAAGATCAAAAAATACAGACAAAATCTAAGTCACCGGATTCCATGCTTTTCAAGAATAAAAATCGAATTTCGGCAAATTTCAAGGCTTGCCGAATTTAATCGTTGAAGTTCGCCATCAAAAATCAAATGGATAAATAGAAAACGGGAAACCCTAATCGACTGCCATTACCATCGTCGGACGCCGCATCTACTCTATGAGTCTGCCCAGTCACCTGTCATTGCCCGTTGCCTCCATATTCCAGACTCAAACTCGTTTTTTGCCTATAGTTTGTTGTGTGTACCTCACCCTATCCCTCCACTATTGATTGACTCGAATAGAAATTCGGAACCATACATAAATCATTTATATAACAACAGTGAATCTAGGAAGTGATGTTGAAAGTCAGAATTCAAGTGTGCGGTCTGTACGTAGAAGATTTTAGAAATCTTCAATCTTACTAAGACAATGGAGGCCATGTGGCATACCCATCTATGCCTTCCCATTGAACAGATGAGTGTCCACTAAAACCTAATTTCATTTTCCATCCATTAACCAGCATAATTCACCATTAGAAATAGATTTAGCTTCCAAAAGAAACCCAACGTACTACAAATGGATGCCTCTGTTAGCAGAATTAAAGGTGCAGTGGAATAATCTATATTAATTTAATCATCTATTAATCAGATGAGTGTCCACTAAAACCTAATTTTAATTTCCAACCATTAACCGGCATAATTCACCATTAGAAATAGATTGATTTGGCTTCCAAAAAAATCTACAAATGGATGCCTCAGTCAACAGAATTAAAGGTGCAGTGTAATAATTTATTAATTTAAGCATCTAGTAATTGATATCAGGGGAACATGTCAATACATCCCCAAGCAAAATTAGACACTTTGCATGCACAATTCATCATCATAAAAATAGAGTTAAATGGCAGAAATGTAAAACATGGAATATCAAGGCATTTGTTCCATAAAAGTAATTCACTCCCTATGCACAAAAATACAATACAAAGGCCATCCCCAATCCATGGTATGAAACCACCAAGCAAAGAAACTAGCTATGGGCTTACAGCGCACTCACCCCAACCCATTGCTCTCATCACTCGACAAATACACTCTCCATAAAACTCTCTAGCCACCTCATCCAGCCATGAAACTCTCTACTCAGAGCCATACACAACGCAACTTGGACCTCTCCCTTCTCTTTGATACAGTCCTTTAGGAAATTACTACCAACATGTGCTCCAATGCAAGGTGGAAGAGACCAACCATGAATTGGCTTCTAAACCCTATTTGAGTGCTTCTTTGGCTTAAATGAAGTCAAGGAGAAGCAGAAACAAGTAGGCAATGGTTTCAGTTTTCCCCGAGCTCTAAGCTCACCCACTACCATCAATTTCTCTAACAAAGTCCACTGATTTTCTCTTGATGGTGTCGGTTCAGGAATTACATATTTGGGATGGAATACCCTGTTAAATTGTAGCTTGGAATCGACAGAATGCAGAATATGGAGAGAAATCGCAATACCATGAGGTAAGAGAATGGAATGAGAAGAAATTTGTAATACCACAAATGACTATAGTTATCCTTGCAACATATATTTCCCATACTCTTTATTGTGTGAACTTGAAGTAGAATTTCTTTCACCAACCTTTTTATGCATTCATGATTTATGTTTCTAAGTCCAAGGTGATGGTGAGCTTCATTTAAGGCACATGATGGAAACAATGTGACTTTGAGGTTGAACATGGGAAGAAAAAGTTTGTTTTCCATGGGACAACTTTCATCAAGTTTCCCTCTTGTGGACTCATAGACTCCTTGTGCTCCCAGTGGTCATCTTGGACCATTATGTATTTTTTCCTTGATTGTAACTTATATTTGAGATGAAAAAATATTACATTCTGCATAATGCATATTTCACTTCAAGATTATACAAAGAATTAATTCTCCATTATGACACCAAAAAAAACCATAAGAGAACTCTTAAATGGTCAATATTCTGTACTCAAAGGTCATACCAGATACATTACCAAAATATTACAAACCATGTCTGATATGGAATCAAAAAATATTTCTAAGGGATGAATAACAATGCATCAGAATTATACATAAAGTGGCCACACTAAAATAGTCAAAAAACTGACCAGGCTTGAGCTGAACCAATACTTTTGCACAACATCTACACTCACATCCATGAACTAAAAGAAAAAGAGCGATGATTTTAAAGTGACAAAAATCATTGTTTAACCAAAGACGGCAAGGATGTCATCATGAATCACTTGACCATCCTTTGATTCTGATAGAGACCAAAAACCAGCAGCTCACTAAAGGCCCTCTTTGGAGAGAGAGTCAACCTTAGAGTTGAGCTATCTGTAGATATGGAAAAAAAAGAGTTAAAAACAGATGAAATCCTTTTAATCTCCTCAAAAATAGGTCTCAGAAACGAGTTTCCCATCCTAAATTCTCCCATCATTCAATTTTATCACCACCATTCAATCACCAACAACCTGATGTTTGGACAACCCTTTCTTTGCGAATAGTTTTTAAAAAAGCTTCAAGACTAGTAGTTTTGGAAAGTTAGTAGAGCCCCTTACCATGCTAGCCTTAATCTAAAGAAGTGAGTTTCATTAAGAAAAATATATCCTCACTCCCATAGTTTGGATGAGTTCCTTGGTTAGTGTTATCGAAGTATCCCCGTGCCTCAAACTTGTCCATGAGCTCAGTGATAATATGCCTCAGGGAGATAGCCCTTGGAATGGACTAATAACTAGCACAAATAGTTTTACTCTTTAAGAAACATTGAAAAGGAGGAATGAGCCTTATCTTCAAAGATACCCACATCCTTGGCAAGCTAGATGACCTACGTTACAATCAAAGGAAGGGTTTTGAATTCTTATAATTCTAGCTTCTACTATCATTGATTGAAACATTCTACAATTGACTCTCCTGCCATGCCTTCCTTACCCCTGTTAGACTATCCATCTCAGTCGAGTCTTAGCAAGCCTAAAAATAAGAGATTAACGCATGTCTTTAGTTTCATCCTACTTCTTGTATAAATTACATGTAAAAGGACCTTGTTTGTCTACAAGAGATTAACAAATGTCTTATAATGTCCTCCTCCTCGCATAAAATGCATACGTATATTAGTATATTGTTTATTCCATTTTTGCAACACTTCCCAAGTAAGAGTCTTATTCATTATGACCAACTGCTTAAATATCCCAGCTTTTCAGGGAGACTTGATCTTCCATAGTGGCTTCCGCCACCATAGAATTTCTTTAGGCTTATCATTGGCAAACATTGTTTTATAACCTAGCCTTGGGGCTTAGAGCCCTAGAGCTACATTCTTGGACTATATTGACTTATCTACATCCTCCTTGATTTGAACATGACTTACCTTTAACTTTACTATGTAAGCCACCCATTGTTGACTTTCAATACATCCCATCACCTTGGTATCCATGTAAACGTTGAACTTATTTAAATATTTAAAAGTAAAAACAATTGAATTGAAAAAATAGATTCTGTTAGAATTGAAATTTGGAATTGACATCTATTTTATGGACCTCCTATTTATGTAAGGCGTCAAGGACATGAACAAGGATGATGTAGTTAATTTTGGTGACTCGAGAAAAGGTTTCATTGTAGTTATTTTTGAGAGGCCCCATTTGTTGAGCAGTTTAGGGTTTGAAACTTTGTGTTAGGGTTTGAAATTTGAGACTGTCTTCTGAAGTTACAATTACAACAACACTCCCTCTTAACTAGGAAGGTATTATCTCTTGTCATATTCATCAACACATCTGGTCCAATCAACATCATAGAGTCATGATCATAGTTGTTGTCATAGTCATCATCTTGCTGATCATCGAATAGTACTATCTATAATCAAAAGTTTCTACAGAGCCAACCCTTTTTCATGTTAGTTGTAGGCCTAGTCCTCATCAAGGTCTTCATCATATCCACGAGCAAGCTATTGCATAGGTACATCCCATGACCATTCTTTACATTGCCACTGCAATAACCTGCGTCTCCTATCATCATATCGTCATATCCAGATCATCTCTTTGTCCTTCACAAAACAAACATAACACACAGAGCACATCCCAGATGCAGACCACCTATGTTCTACCAACATAAGAGCATGTCAGGATCTTTTATGTCACCAAGACAACCTGCATCTTCCACTATGTAAGAATCGCCTAGGATCACACCAAGTGCATTACGAATCTCTACGGTCAACCAGCATTCTACCAACATAGGAGCATGCTGGGATCTTTCACGTCACCAAGAACACCAACATCTACCACTATGTGATAACTTCCCAGGTTCACATCAAGTGCCTTATGCCCTCATCATCTCCAACATGGGAATACACACATACAAAGACTGATTACGACATAACAACTTGTGAACCATGCCAAGAATTTTACGTTTCAGGTCAACCTCAAGGACTTGTTACATCCGAACAACCTATGTCCAGGATCTTTTCCATTTGGACAACCTTCCAGGACTTATTATGTTTGAGCAACTTGTGTACCACGCTAGGAGCTTTTTACACTCCGGGCAACCCACATGACTCATTACATCTGAACAACTTGTGTACCATGCCAAGATATCTTTTACACGTCGGATAACCTATACCAGGACTGATTACATCCAAGGATAACCTTCGACCTTCGCTAGGACTGATTACATCCGAGGACAACCTATAGGACTGATTACATTCGAACAACCTATGTCCTATGCCAGGATATTTTTCACTCAAACAACCTGTCTCATTTCCCATGTGATATCTCATGCATTCGTGTCTTCTGGTCTCTTTTCGTCTCTATCATAGGAGCACAACTAGACTGATTTCATCACGAAGACAACCTGTAGCTCCAACTATGCTAGAACTCATCACTCCCTTTTTCGAGCGGTCTCGTTCTAGATTACACAGTCTTTCTATGAAGTACTCAAACTACTAAAGCTTCATTTCTCCTCTCTATACCATATCCCTGATATAGTGGAACTTGATCTCTATGTGCTTCGACTTGTCATGGAACATCAAGTTCTCTGACAGCTTCACACAACTCTGGTTTTCATAGACAATATAAGTCGCTTCTTTCACGTCCCCACCCCTCGTACCGATGATGGAAAGGAAGTGACTAGGATGCTGCTGCTATCAAACGAGCGATCTAGCCCCATGAAACATGATAATAAAATGCATTGAATTAAAACATACATAGATGCATTATACATGAAATAAACAGCGAAAGAAAAACACATTCATTCAAGCATTCAACATGTTCATAGTAATTCATAAAATGAATACAGTTGCCAAAATTAAATACACAAAGAATACTTGTCTTGAGAAGAAGCTGGCCCGCAACTAGTTATGTTGCTGCAACGTCCCACCCAACCATAGGCCAGTGTGCTCATCAATCTCTCAGCATCATCGCCACCCCCGAGTTGGGCATGATTTCCACAAGGAACTAGGGAGTAACATGCTTACACACAGCAAACCCATACACCCACATTCAAGCCAACAATAAGCCAAAACACGTTTTTCTAAAATGGGTGCTCTGCCCAATTCGAAATTGACTCCCATGCCTTGCCCATTCCCATGCAATAAATTCCTCCACCAACTTCTAGATGACTGGGCACAAAAGGACAAAATGGGTAGTTGACCACTTTATGGGTTTTCCATTAGACATTTGGCTTTTCCCCATTGGATCAAAGGTTTGAATATTTCCCCCTCCCTATTCCTTGTGAAATCATGCCCCCGTCTCTTTTAACATTGCGGCACATAGCTAATTGTGGTATTTTTATTAATTTGCATTTTACATGATGTCTCAAACATATTATGCTTGTCTAGCACATAAACCATCGGCATCGATTTTAATTGCAGAAACATAAAACACTAAATCCATGGTGGGGCCTTTTCCTTGAGCTCCACACCATGATTTAATACAATATTTAATCATATGCAATTCAATACCATCGGGTCAAAACCAGGGTGTTACATAACTGGATATCAAACAAATCCTACAGTAGCTTCTGCAGCCATATTTCCTCACAACTAGCCAAGCAAGTGGCAACATACTCTACCTCAGTTGTACTTAGCGCCATGTAGGACTGCTTCCTGCTAAACCAGAAGATCATGCCAGATCCCAAACTGAAGCAGGAACCTAAAGTGCTCTTCCTATCAGTGGAACTACCTGCTCTTCCTAAGTGCTCTTCCTATCCGTAGATTTTATTCCTTCGTTCGAAGATGTCCTTGATGTAAATAGTCATGTAAAAGTCATGAGGTAAAACCTCAGTGTTGGGGAAATAGAACCCACACAAGTATTTTATAAATGTTATTTTGAGTATTCCTAGGTAGGTCAGCACTAATTAGAGAACCTGAGAGACCTAGTTAGGAAATGAAGTCACCCACCTCATGAATATAAATAGGTGAGGCGCCTCTCTCTTTTACACACACTTCTCACTTAAGCATTGCAAGAGAGAGAGAGAGAGAGAGAGAGAGAGAGAGTATACTGCAAAAAGGGATCTATTGTTCTTGTTCTTGGGTTTTTACACTATGCTTGGTCGAACTCTATATCGAGGAAGTTTTGTTGGGTTTTCTTCTTGATGAGGTTTCCCAGGATAAATCTATGTGCTCTTTTGTGTGGATGTGCTTATCTTTATTTCAGTGATCCTTTGCTTATGGTTATGATGTTATGATGCTAAATGATTTAGATATTGTATAACCATCAAAATTATAACATGGTATCAAATCCACCCTAAAAGAATTCTGTGTGCAGCTAAAACACTGCTACAACTGCAGCTACTGGAGATTAGGATTTCGTGCTTGAAAACCCTAGAAGAAAATATCTAGTCATCTTGGAAATTTTTCTATAAATGGAGTTTGGTAAATGATCAGGATCTGAAACTTAGACTGGACAAATATGAAATATTTATGTACCTTGTGTGTGAGTTTCAGCCTCAAATTCGATGCACTTTAGGAGATATGATTCCTCCAAATTAGGGTTCCAACCTCTTCCAAAATTCAGTCTTAAATAAGTGACCTAGGGAGAATTGCTATATCTGGGGCTAGGAAGGTCCAAATCAAATTTATAAAAATGTTGTAGTTAAGGCATGGAATTTCATTTCTGTGGTGTGAGTTTCAGACCCCAAAGATAAAATAATGACACATGCAAGTCCGTACAAGTTCGCTATAATGGGGTTAGCCCTCAAACAAGTCACCTTGGGAAACTTATCCTAAGTTCCACTTGGGGAATCCAATTTTGATAAACCCTAGGGGGTTGGAAAGAAGAAAGATCATACTATCTCAATATCAAGTTTCAAACCTTGAGGACCAGGAATTTTATAGATATAGTAGAATCAAGATTAGACAATTCTGCAAAAGAAATTGAAGAAACTAGGGCTTCTTGGTATGGGCACTTCCCTCCACCGATCAGTTGAAAAAGGAGGGCCATAAAACTCGCCCTAGGAGTTCTAATATTTATATGGAATAAGTTTCTCATGTTGTGAATTTTCAATTTTTGACCTAACACTATTGTTGGGGAAAACTACGGCATAAGATATTTTGTAGTTATGTCCATAGTTTTGGGAAAATGAGTATTCTGCTCAGCTTGCCTTGAGGAGGAACATATTTCGATCCAATCAGATCTGAAAGTTACCCAAGTTGAAACATTAGTGTCTCTCTGTTAAACCCTAGTTCCACCAGAAGCAGTCTTCCCGAAAAGCTTTCAAGCAAGCATCAAGTTGAAGCAATCTCATTGGTAAGTTCTATCCCCTCTACTTCCATTTGAGGTTTTCATTTTTATCATGATGACAAACAATACCAAGCTTGAGGACAAGCTTTTCGAGCATGGAAGATACAGTGCTTATCATACTTGAAGAAGCATGACTTGGAGAACTATGTCAAAGAAGATGTTGCAGATCCAAAGAGAGACGAAGACAAAGAAAAGCATAAGAAGGACTTAGTCAAAGCAATGAGGATTATTTTCATCTCACATGTATCATCCTTGAAGACTCCTAGGAAGATGTTTGATGCAATGACTAGCTTGTATGAAGGAAAGAACACCAACACGAAGATGATCTTGAGAACTCAACTCAAGGATGTGAATATGCAGATAGAAGAAAGCATTCAATCTTACTTCACAAGGATCCCTCAGATCAATAAGCAACTAGAAGCCATTGGAGACAATGTTGAAGAAGCAAAAGTGGAGATTACAAACTTGGATGGTCTCCCAAGTTCATGGGAATATTTTATTCAAGAGATTTGTTCTAGAAGGAAGCCCACCTATGGAGGAATGCACATAAGAAGAAGCTTGATTGATAGAAAAAGAAGAAGAGATGGATGAACATGAAAATCAAGCCCTAACAACTCATGCCAAGAAGAGAAAGAACAAGGAGGAAGAACATTCTCGCAAAAGGACTTCAGAGAAAGGACCTATCACAACTCATATGTTTCAGCTATGATGAGAAATTACACCTTGCAAAAGAATGTCCCAAGAAGAAAGAATGGAAGGATGATATTATCAAGAAGTACCAGTCGATCATGTATAAAGATGTTTGGATCCCTGAAGGGAAGTTTTGTAAATTCTTCCACGTATATCTATAAGATCAAGCATACAGCAGATGGAAGTATCAAGAGATACAAAGCAATATTTGTGGTGTCTCTCAGAAAGAGGGAGTCGATTATGGCAAGAAAATGCTTGTTGAGGCCTGGAAATTCGTAGGCGACAACAGAAAGGGATTCTCCCCAATCAACGTTCCCAACTAGCCCGTTGATTGTTTGGTGTAGGGAATCCGTCTGGTTTTACGGTCCGGCTACCGTAGGTCAAACACAAACAAAGGCTTTACCGGTTGCGGCTCGGTCCACCGGAATTTGTATTTTAACTTAAGAATGCTATGCAAGAACTCGAACTAAACATGCAGGGTGGTGAAGAATGCAGGGAGCAGTCACAATGTGATGCGCAGGTT